>OX421972.1:72544079-72846746 GCA_949128135.1 Parasteatoda lunata | reverse complement strand
CAAATAAAAAAAACAATAAACAGCTGGGAAACAAAATGAGGAAAAGATATATTTTCCCCGTCAGCTCACACGATTATTTCCGTAGAAAAAGTTTCTCTAATATTGCATTAGTATAGCCAAAGAAATATATCAATACTAGTGCAAGAAACACCGAAAAAATTTAAACGAATAATTTTATTTTTCGAAAACGACTAAGTTATATATTCTCCTTATTATTCCGTCTGTTTAATTTTTATTCTTTTTATTTATCAAAAATAAAATTTTTCTAAAAAAAAAAAAAGTATTAGTTTTTTTCCAATTAGTTAATTTTCTTCTTTTCTTTAAAAAATATAATTTTTCCTGATTTCTTTGTATTTTTAACTTATTTTATGGGTTCTATTTAATATGGGTACTATTGTATTTTGCAGTGCAATAAATAAGACTTAAAATTTTCATGCTCTTACTTTTCTTCCTAAATCTCTTTTTCTTCGTCTCTTCATTCTGCTATATATATAATCTGTGTTTATGCATATAAGCATTTTCAATTAATTAATTCAACCAAGAATCACTGCAAAATGTAAATAATCAGAAGCAGTTGTATAAATAAAATATTTTTTAATAAAACAAATTAATAAAATAATTTGTATGATTATAGATTAGCAAAAAATAAATATTTATGAAAAAAATTTAAAATCACGAAATAAGTATGTCTTTTTCTTCCAAACTGTTTCTCTTAATTTTTTTTAATTTTTTAAGCAATGAAAAGTCTTACGTTTGGATGATACAAGAAAGAAAATAAAATTAATTAGTAACTCAATTCTGACTTTTTTTCCCCATAGAAAGTCTAGATTTTTTTTTCCTTCTAAAAACTCAAATAAAAAAATCAGTTTAATTTTATATTAATTGAAATAAATTTGAAAAAAAAAGAACTAAGCAATATAGCTAGATATTTAAAAAGCTCCATTTTTTTCATCTTGATTGATGTTTATTTCATTCTATTTTTAAAGAAGATAAAAATAACGTTAGGTGTTTTACAGAGATTTAATTTTTCCTAACTGTCATTTTGAGGGAAAAAAAAGTAATGTCAGATATTTTTTAAGTAATTATGTGTTTGTCAATTTCAGCTTAAGAGTTATTTATTATGTAGGTTATTAATTATTTTTTTTTTGATTCTAAGAAGTAAATCGTAAATTGTCATAATCGTAACATATATATCAGCATATATTTCATAGTAGGAATTTTTAACGTCATATATTTTATGTTACATTTGTGGTTTTCAACATCCAGTCTGGATTCAGTCATCGATTTTCTTACGCTCCGTTGTAACAGTTTAGCAAACATTATCATTTTTCTAGTTAATATTTCTTTGTATATATTAATAAACATCATTGTTTACCCATAAGGATTTAAATGATAGAACATGGTACAGCTTGTACATTAGCTTTATTTTGTTTACAATTTGTTAAAATCATAAATACGTAAAAAGCTTTTTTTTGTATTTTTTTTTAACTCACATATTTAAAATTTTGTATTCCCGTAAAAAATAGTGTTGTTGTTTGAATTTTAACATTTTAATATATTCTAGATGATACACATAGTAAGATTTGTTGTTAAAGTTTTAAAAGTTCACTTAGCTCTATGCAGCTGCCCTGCGAAAAAAAAAATTAATAAAATATTCTTGATCAATTTACGGTATAATATATGGTATAAATTCATTTTACCTTAGTTGTTGTTCCTAATGCAACTGGTAAAATACCTGCAATTGCTAAAGCAGAGTGTGCGTCTATTGTTCTTCATTCTCTCTATGGCGAAGGATATGCATTAAAACACACACACACACACACATCTCAGTCCGTTGTAAGGGAACAAATAGTTTAATGCTATTACTTATTGCGTCTAACTTGTGATTTATTTAATAGTTTTCGAGTAAATGCTTCACATAGTTTGTACAAAAAAATGTTGAAAAAACAAATTTGTAATTGCAGAAAATAATTAGCTAACTTTAATACATTTAAATCTTGAAAATAAAATCTTGTTAATTTCAATTGCATTTTAGGTTTTAACATTACTTAAGATTAATTTAGCAAATTAATTTAGCACAAATTTAAAATGAAGGTCATTTTATCATATAATATTTATTATGATCATAATAAAAAAATTTGAAAAAAGCATACTTATCGTTAATTCTACTAAAGAACATAATATGCAATGATTTTACAGACATTCTAACGTATAATAAAATGCAGAGGCTTTTACAGATATTCGAATGTATACATACAATGTAAAAGTTTTTAGGACAATATTATGTATAGGATCTTACAAACATCCCACTGTCCATTAATATCTGCGCTTTAATGAAACTTACTCTATCATTTATTTAAATTCACATTTAAAGGTGCTGTTAATTCGTTAATTAGGTTTCATAAATTAGTTTTATCAAGCCTTTTAATATTTATCGCTTACTTCAATACTTAAAATATTTATATTTTCAATATTACTGAATTATGAGAAATATGTAATAATAAAGAACACAGTAATGTTGTTTAATAGTTTTAATGGAAACACTTTTAATATAGTATAAATATAACAAGCGGAAAATTAGAATTTTTTATATCACATCTCCTTTTTAATGCTACTCTTTTTCAATCTCTAGCAATAAAAATCAACTAATCTACAGCATTTAATTTAAACTCTTGAGATGAACTTGAAAATGCATTTATTTCATATTTAGAAAAGAGTTGTTTTGTATAACGATTTATTTTCTCTGAATAACACAGAAAATGGAATTTTTAAACAAATACTTTCCCAATATCTTCCTCCAGATATTTAAATGTATTTTGAATGGAATCAAAAAGAAGTAAAATTAAAGTAAGTGGACTTTCAATTAATTATGAATAAATGCACTTCTCTAATGAATTTTTATGAAACTGTTAATATTTCTCATTACTGGTATTTTTTCTCAACATTTTTTCTACAGAAAAGTGCAATAAAAACGTCTAACTACAATGTTGAATAATTTATGCGTAATTTTTAATAACACTCAGAGGGGTGTTTTAAATAGCTATCTTAATTAGTTTTTCGTTAAAGTGCTTCTGGTGATGTTAAAGTAGTAAATTAATTATTGGAACACTCATTTTCTTTTCTATTCAATTATTTTTCCTTAACTCCCATTTATGACTTATTTCGGAGCTTTTATGGATAACAGAACTAATTAAATAAATTCAAATGAAAAATTATTTTGTCTAATTGACTTATTTCTTTGTTTTTATACTGTTTTTTTTATTTATTAAAACCTGATTTTTCTGACCTTTTCTGTGTACAATATTGCCAAGATATGCTGGAACTCAAATATTGATTGAACTATTGACACTATTAATACTGCAAAAACTGAAATATGTTGTATTTTGTTCCACTGTTTTTCCAACATTTTTTTCGCAATAGATTCTTAGTTTTTGATGGCCAAAATTTACTCAGAGACACTAAGCACTATGGTTTTATTCGCAATAGATTCTGAGTTTTGATTGCCAAAGTCTGCTTGTGCAAACATTGAAGCTCTAAGGTATACATTTCATTGAATTCACACTTCTACACTCGATATGGTTATCTGATATTTTTTCGCAATTGTGATCGACTTCGTTTATCGCCTTGAATTTGTTTCAAGAATGAGAAACAAAACATATACATCTCTGTCTATATAAGTGAGATGCTGTTTCTGATGCGTTATTAATACTAACTGTTTATTTTTAAGTTGAATAAAACGAAACTAAACTGTAGGATAATAGTTTAAACATATGAAAAGCTTATTTATGAAAGCCAAGTTCACATCAGTTTTGAAACCAAAAATTTAAAAAAAGGGTTTCAGGGAAAATGTGGTTTCAGATTCTGCATTAAGACATTTCCTGAAATATTCAGCAAAAACCAAAAATTTCAACTATCAGAGGCTACGAATTAGTCCGAGTTTTTAAGAAAACCTGTTTCTTACATAAATCTTTTGTAAATAATTTTTAATGACAAATTTTTAAAAAAAATAGTTGAATGAATTAGTGATCATTCGTCACACAAAAAATTTTTCCTTCCTGTTCATTTATTTTTCTAAATATTTATTTCACGTAACAATGAGTATCCAAACAAATGGATTTTCAAACAAATCAATTCTCTGCATGACGACTTCGCATGGAAAACATTAACTTAAGTTCAGTAAAAATACTTATCCCGTGAATTACAGAATAAAACGTAGTGTTTCTTTTTCTTAGGGACTCCTGAAAAAGACTATTTCAATGAAATATGACCAACAAAATATTTTGATTCTATATTAAGAAGAACTTTATTGACTCCCGAAAGTTTCACAATAAATAGTCGCATTTTCATTTTTGTGACGCTGATTGACTGACATATTCAAGTCTAAATAGTTATCTAATGAGTAAAGCTTTTGAGAAAGACTAAGTGCACTATAAAAAAAATAATACTTTAATTTCGCGAAATTTTCTTCGTTTTTGACGAAAGCGTTTCCTGGCATTCGCTTCGAAAAGTGAATATTTCACTAAAGTGACAAAATAACTATAACTTCGAGCAAACGAATTTCGTCAATACTAAAAAAATATTTCGGCATTATATTTTTTTCAAATAAAAAAAAAAAATAGTGATAACCAATTATTTTAACAGTCACTTTATCGTGGGCACCATATAGCTAAGTCACTTTATTTTTGATCGCCTTCATCTCATCTTTGAGAGTCTTCATCCTAATTTCGTTACTCAAGTTATGCCCCACAACGCACTGGACTGAAGTTTCGTGTTGCGGAGACATTTTCGTCATATATTTGAGAGTTTCATCAGAAATCATGTGATTTCGTGACGAAATAATCCTCAAAATTAACGAAATATAGTTCAAGAATTACTGAATCGACAAATATTAGAATTTTATTTCTTTCATTTTGGCTCTATCAAATAGAAATGTTTCACAAAAATACTCTAATTTTTTCCTTCTATCAAAAAATTACGAATGTATTTTTTTCTTCGTAATATATTCATGTTGCTCGTTCAGATTTTGTTAGCAAATTGTTAAAGGTTGGCAACAACTACATAAATAGAGTTACAATCGGTATTCTTTTTCTAAAATGATGACTAAATTTCGATTAGTTTGATCATTTGAACTTCTGCAAAAGTTTTGTTCTTGATAACAATGCAAAATGGTAATATATGCTAATCGCTGCAAGTAAAAGTTTTAGCAATATTGAATTTATCTAAATGAAACGTTTGTGAGATAATAAATTTATTGTCAAATTTCTGTTAACTTTTTAATTAGCTAGGTCAAACAAGTTTAAACTGGATCTTTATAATGGGCTATAGAACAAGTTTTAACTGGATGGTAATGGGAGATAGAACAAGTTTTAACTGGATGGTAATGGGAGATACAACAAGTTTTAACTGGATGGTAATGGAAGATAGAACAAGTTTTAACTGGATGGTAATGGGAGATAGAACAAGTTTCAACTGTTTAATAGAACAAGTGTTAACTTAGATTGTCATACTGCCACTGAAGGATATTTATAGATTCACAAAGAGTGGACATTGTTCCGACTATCCAGAGGAAAAAATTCCAAGTGAAATTCTGTTGTCAATACATATTTCAATAATTTCTGGAACATTCGAAACGAAATTCATCATCGCAGTATCCTCAATTAGAATGTATCTGTAGTCAAATTTCCAACCTCTATCCGATTAGTTAAAGGTTCCAAATAGTTACTGCATATCTGTGCTTGTGGGCAATAAAGTTTTAATCGTTTCCTGATTACTACTAGAAGAACTTATAGTCATGTTCTACTGGTTAAAATAATTATACTTCCGCTGAAGTTCAATATCTGAAGATAATATTACTTTAAATTGTCAATTGAGTGCTACAAACAGACTTTATTGCTATGTTATTGCCTAAAATTTTGGTTGAATACATACTAAAATTATATTTATGTCAAAATATTAAAAATATATTTAACAAATTATGACAATATTAAAGAAATCATTTTTACGCACCAATGATGTTAATTATAATTGATGCTCTTTTAAGTGAACAGTTATTTTGTTCATATATCAGAGCTTTTTTCATAAATATAATGGAGTTAATAAGCCACTGGTAAATGATTTTTTACAACAACAACGTTAACTGGAATATAAAAACATGTTTCTCTTACCCTTTTCCATTTTGATTATTATCTATAAAGATACAATGAAAAAAAAAATGTCTGTGTAACTGACTCTCTTTTAACTCAGGAACCATTTATGATACCGTCCTGGAATTCGAACAGTTGGCAAAAGATGTAATTTTAGCTTCTGATCCTAAACTGTGCTGGAAAATTTCATTTATATCGTTCGATAGAAACGTTTAAAAAGTGAAATATCTAGATCGTTTGCTATCGATTCCATGGCAAATAGCATTGTTTTAAATTAAACTGTAGATTTAAAAAACTACGAATTGAAACAAAAAAAAAATCTATTAGTATGTTGGAAAAAAATTTTTTATGGAAAAATGGTACCATTTCGCTTAATGGAAGGTTTAAAGTATTATATAAGTACATTTAATACCTATTAAAACTGCATCAATATTGTGTGATTTTTATATAGTTACATAGATAATGTGGAAAGAGTCTTTACGACCCTTTCAAAGTGGTAAAGAACGGGAGAAAATCGCATGATTGTGGTAAATTTTGATTATTTTGAGATGACTTGGAGCAGGAATATCATGGAAAATGGTACTAAATACGGACAATCGTTATTTTGATGGTATACATAACTAAAATCGCGTTTCTCTTAATCTAATAACGTGTAGTCAACAAGCAAAGCAAAAACTAATAATGAAAAAAAAAGAAAATAAATTGTTTTAACTTTATTTGTGTTGGTACTTAGCTGTCAGTTTTGGATCCAATTTTTACACCGTACGAGGAACTGGTATTTAGCTTGTAATAAATTATTTATAATAAAGTAAAATTTGAAATTTAAGTAATTAGCTATGTTAGCTTATGCTATACCGTGCATACTTCAAAAATCTGGCACTGATAATTTAAATGCATTCCAATTCACTCAAACTGGTGTCTGTTCTGTCCATGTTAGACTTCAGAGAATTATACTGTCGTCTTAATTATTAAGTAATTAATTAATATTTTCAACTATGTATGTTTATTTTTTCCCCATAAATGTATTTGATTGAACCTAGTAACCGAATGAATTTTAAGCTTCCAAGCATTTGCATATTTAATCTAAGAAAAAATTTCAGTTTTAAAAAAAAAAAAATAAAGATCCGAAATAGTCGCAACCTTCAATTTTAAGTGACGAGGTTTGACTTCTTCTGTCCAAAAGAGATCTTATCGATATGTATTTAACAAACTCTATTTCATTACAAATATTAACAGTTAATAACACTTTTTAACTTAAAAATATTCCATAAAAACTACTAATTTAATTATCAATTAATACATCTTATACATTCTCAGAATAATCAGTTCATTATTTAACCATTTTGTCGCTACCTTAAAACACACTATTTTGCAAAACTCTTGCAGCATTTTTGAATTGTCGAATTGAACAAATTTTCATTTCAAGTTAAACCAATAGCTGTAGTAAGTTAAAGAAGAAGGATGGTAGAGTTATTCTGAGCATTTTACTGAGATTGCAGATTATTTGAACAACTTTATGGCGCCTTCTGCTTCAAAATTACTATTTATTCATGTCCATATCAATAAAACCATATCAATAATAACAATGCTATAATAAAAAAATGCATTGTTTTATTTCATTTAAAAGGAATATAAACAATATTTTAAGTCCAAATTGAAAATAAACTTTATAAAAAAAATAATAAATAAAAGTTTGAAATTTGCTGATCAAGTTATGATTTATTTTTAAAAAAAAGAAACAGTAAATATGTTAAGTTTATAAATTCCATAATTACAGAGAAACAAAAGTTTTCTCCTTACAACGTTTAAGACGAAAAAGTAATAAATATAGGATAAGTACTAATGATTCTCTCATTAAAACATCATTAAATTGCTAATTATTTTTTAAAATTCCTGATCTTAAGTAACAATAAACAAAAATGTACTTTAGTAGCGATTAAGAAATAATGAGCTCATTATTTTCTGTTCTTTTAAACAAAAAGACTTTCTGAGAAGCATTTTAAACAAACATTTATTGAATCAGTGTAAACAATTACATTTACAGCATATACTTATAAAGCAACAATTTTGTTTAGTACAGCTTAGTATTTATTTCAATTCAGTTTTGTATGAGACTTTAAAAAAATGTTTTAGAAAATACGAACAATGAAAGTATTTTTACATTTAATATACAAATAGCGGATTTTTTTTAAAAAATCACAATAGTCTTTTTTTCAATTAAATTGCACACACACAAAAAAATTCATGAAAGTGAAAAATTAAATTAAATTATTGTCATATAATCTTTGTCAACTAATCTTTGTGGATCGAAAAATCAAGGGTTATTTTAATCGTTAGAGCACAAAAATCCTCCCAATAATCTAAAACTTGAATAAAGTTTTTTTTTTTTTTTTAAATTGAAGTATCTTGAAAATCTTAAAGAAATTACCTGATTTTTTTTTTAACATTTTGCTATTAATCTAGGTATTTAGTTTATTTTATTTCTGCTGAATTTCCAAACCCCTATCAAAAACAAATTTTTTTACGATTTTTTGTTAATTTTTTGTGATGGAATTGTTTTAAATACTGTGCAAGAACTAACTATCCTGGGAAAATACTGACAAAAAGTTACTATAATAAATTTTGTTTGTATGAATGATTACTTTTTATACTGTATGTCTCTTCAAAGTCCTACATTTTTATTTTCAAATGAGACACTTAAAGATGTATTTTGAAATACGAAAACCATTCAATACCTCTAAGAATGCAAAGACCAGAGAAATAGCATAAACAAATCCATTTTTGTAGTCAACACACTCAACTCACATTAAAAAGGCCACATTCACAAGTTTAGAGGGTACTAAGAAAAGAGGAAAACCTAGTAAAAGATGGATTGTACTCATGCAGATCCCAATAAATTGAAAGTCAATCATTGGTAGATCATGGATCAAGTTCAAGAAGAGACAGTTAAAGATGTATATTAAATTACGAAAATCATGCCATGCCTTTGAGAATGTAAAGAACAGAGATATGACTGAAGCAAATCCATTTTTATTGTGAATACTCAACTTCCTTACATTTCTCTCGTGAAAAATGTCGCAAGTTTAGAGGGTACTAGGAAAAGAGGAAGGCCTTGTAAAAGATGAATCGTGTACTACATGCAGATCCCATTAAATAAAAAGTCAATCGTTGGTTGACAATAGCACCAGATTGGATCCATAAAAATCTGCTATCTGAAACGATATTGATTTGTAATAGACTATAATGCTAAAAACAAAGAAAGTAGTTATGCTATTACAGTTGAATATTCATCTGAATTTACATAGAATGATTATTTTATGTAAATTCAGTGTATCCATAAACTTACGTAATGTTTGACCAAAATACACTCTCAGAAATAAAACTCTCACTTATGACGATTCTGCAACCTTCAGCAACTTATGACGAACTCTCAAATACATGACAAGAAGGTTTCCTTAACTCCGAACCACATCGCAGTGCATCGTGGGAGGTTGTTAAGTAGAATGACGATGTAAGTTGTCCGGTTGTACGGTGATCAAGGAGTTGACCTCATACCAGAAAGTTCCAGCGTTTGAATTCCGCTTCGGACATAGGTGAGATTTATCTCGCTGTTCTAACTGTTGTAGTGGAATTGTAATGGTTATGTTGATCTACCTATATAGTGACCACGAAAAAGGGGTCAACAATGCCACCCTTTAGATACCATGAGACATACGAGGACATGAAGGGTGAGGTACTTTTGCTTTCATTTTTGTAATTTTTCTTTCTTTCCTGTTATTTATTTATTTAGGAAATAAATAGGATGGCGAAATATATCCCTTTACTTTTGACGAAAACCATTTCCTTGATGAAATGACGATAGTTGATGACACTCTGACAGAATGATCACTCGGATCATATATCAAGAAAAAGGTTTCATCAAAAACGAAGAAAGTTTCGTGAGATTTGAATATCCATTTTTTATGGTGTATATTTAGTAATTATGAAGTGTTTACATACCAAGCTTCATTTCCCCTCTAATTATCATTTTTAAGCTCTTTAGATTTTATTTATCTTCATAAATATCTTATTTAAGCATACTCTGGCTAAAATTAATAATTATTTATAAATATTTTTGTTGATTCTTAAAGCAAATTATTATTATTAGCAAATTATTAATTTGTTCTTTGATTCTTTTTATGTTACTATTAAACGAAATTCTCAATTATAACAAATTCATACAACAAATTTATACAATACAATAAATACAACATATAATAAATACACAATCTTGAGCTTTAAATAGCTTTGATATATAAAGTATATCATATGACCATCAGAAAGTAGCAAAAGAATTTCACTAAAATGTTTCACGATATTTTCAGCACTTTATATGTAAAATAGTGGATTACTTGTTAAAGGAAAAAATACACGCATTTAATGCTATTTTTTGTTTACTATTTTACAGTTTAGTTACCCTTTTACACCGTAAAAAAAGATATAATTACCTTAATAACTACCAGCACTCATTGTGCCGGTACTTTATACTGTAATTCAGTAAGGAATTTTTTCCAGTATATTAAATATAAAATGAACCCTTTGCTAAAAAGTAAATTTTTCATTCACTATATTAATAGTAAATATTGGTGATGTCGAAGAAATCTTTAAATGTTAAATGTTCCAGACATCTAACCAGTGATTTCGAAAAATATTCGAAATAAGCCAATCTCTCTCAGTTTAATTCCAAACTAAATAAAACCAATTTATAAATGTATGTTTTGTTATAGTAAACTTTAAACAAATATTTTAAATTCCTTTAAAAGAAATTTTAGTATCGTATGGAATTTATTTTTTTTTACCTATTGTTTGAAAATATTTTTTACAATCAAATTAATGTTTACAATTAAAACGTTTTTCAAAAAAAAAAAATTATTATATAGATTCTAATTTGAATTTATATAGTATTAAATATAATAGGATAATATTAATATTTAATAATTGAAATTATAAATTATTAAATTTAAAGTTTTATACTTTGTACTTGTTTTTTACATGGAACTGTACATCCATGTAAAAGTGTTAAATGAGACAAGATTTTATATGTTGCTATTTAATTAAAAAGCTTTGTAAGCATTGGTTTTGAATTTTTTTGTTTAGCAAAATGAATAAACGAGAAGAACTTGTGTAAGGTTTATTAGCATTATTTATCAGATTTCAAGAGGAATTAAGTAGTAGATTAAAAAAATTAGTGTTTTTAATTCTATTTAACGGAAAGCTGATTTTTAATTTTTAATACTTTTGTTCTAAGCAGCTTCCCTGTTAATTCCTCGTGATATAAAAAATCCGTTTCTATTTCAGGTTGAAATATTTATAATAAAATATAAATTGAGACACACAAATAAATAGTATTTATATCTCTTAAATATATTTAAATTTTCCTTACCTTATTTTTATTTTTGTAACTGATTGCTGTTTCTTCTGATTGATATTACTATTTCATGGAATTTATGGATGAAAAAACACTTCAAAGAAAATAAATTATAGCATTTCATTTCAGAAAATACCCTAGATTTTTTCTTTTTATGTCAACACGATATATTGATTTTCGCTTTTCAATTTGAAACATATCATCGTTCTTTTTTTGCATCAAATTTTTAATCAACATTTAATTAACTTTTTCTTTGACTATTAATTATCTAAATTTGGATTCTCTTTGATTTTATAAATCTGTTTCTTTTTGAGGCAGAACAAACAATTTAAGCAGACTCGAAAAAAATAATTTTATTTTAAGTGTAATGATTAGACTTTGTAATTATCGATCTAAAATTATGCATTTATTTGAAATACACTTTTTTTGTTCTTTTTATTTTATTTAATTTAATATGTGTGAGTTTAAAATATTTTTATTACTTTTTTACATTTACTGTTATTATGATAGATATGATATACAGAATAGATATGACATACTTTAACATTTCTTTTGTATTTTGATGAATATTACTCTATTTATATGTAAGAAAAAAATATTTATACATAATATTATATTTTGGAAAATATAGATTTTCAGAAGTTGAAAGTATTTTTTTTTTCAAATCTAAACATTCTATTTGAGACAGTCCTGCAGCGCGGAGCTCTGTGGACACAAAAAACAAGAATCTTATTGTGCCCACTGAAAAATGTTCTGATAATGTCGTTCGAAAACAAGCTGAAAAGTTTAATTGTTTTTCTTCTAAAGAAAAAAAGAGGAGAGAGGTCTTTCCTTGTCTTTTTGTTATTAATAAGCGACTTTGTGTAGAATTCAAGTTTTGAAAGCAGATTTTTCATTTTAATACAAAATATTTCTCACTGTTGCATCGACATTTTTTGTCCCTTTTTCCCGGAAGAATAAAAATTCATATAATGCATTCGGAAATTGAAAATTTGATTTGTGCATTTATGTAGAATTATCAAGCCATAGTCAGTAGTTATCTTTCCTACTGATAAGTATGAAAATTTTTAATGTTATTTTAAAAAAAAAAGTGTCGTATTGAAATCATATTCCGGTATATTTATTCATTTATTTCAGCTCACCTAAAAGATTTCGACTCTTAACACACCTCTACATTAAATTTGAATTACATTAATACATTACATTGAATTACATGAATTACATTACATTGAACTACATTAAATTTAAGACACTGCCCATTGGGTACCTCTAAAGATCTTTTCACACTCGCTATATTTTAAGCTCTCTGTATTCGGCTAACAATTCTATTTAAAATTCATAATTAATTGGTAAATCAAACTGCTGATAGCTAACGCTTTGACATTTGACAGCATTAGAAGATGACTATTTTCATTTTAAGCAATCCTTATACATTTTTCCTACGTGCTTCGAATTTAACTTTATTGGTTATGTTACATATTCATATACAACTCCATACCTCCATACCTCCATAACTCCATACCCATTTTGCCTCAGTACAAAATATGAAGCGGAAGGCAAACTTGTTATATAATCAATAAATTTGTACTTAAATAAAATGAGATTTTATTTCTCAATTATGTTGCAGTTATTGAGTTACTGCATAGCTATGACTTCTTCCTCACTTCTCAAACCAACCTAAGAAGAAAATAACAATCGCTGGGAACAAAATAAAATATTTGATTTGGCTATTTATTCAGTTCTTGTTGAACTATACCAAATATAAAAACTTACCTTAGACCACTTTCATTGTACTTTACGTACTGAAATTCCAAAATGTTAAGCTCTCTTAATGCAGCATCCGGGATTTGAACACCTTGAAAGATTTAGCATGCGTTTGACCTGAATCCATAAATAAATCTGCTTTCCACCTGAGACTATCTTCATTCTTTAACACAACACGTGGTGCATGACTGAGATTTGAAGGAAAAAAAAGAAAACTATTTCTTTTAAAGCCTTCTGGAAACGCGATTCCAACTGTCAGTAATTCAGAGATTTATACAAGTACAAAGTTCGGGAGAAAAGCTTCTTCAAACTATAAAAGTGTTCAATATTGCTTTCTACCTGGATTTAAAAGAACAATCTAAGGTGTTTTACTTTCTTTGAATATCTTCAGATTTTCTATGAAATTTCAATTTCTCGGTTTTTTTGCTACATAGATTTATTTTAATTGAAAATATGAAAAACAAATTTAACAATTAAAATTTCTTATAATGCTTTATATTTCATAAAATACTATCTAAAACATAATAATTTTTGAGCTAAGAGATCCATTCATTATAGTAATTTGTAAATGAAGCAGCACACTTTGATATATGTTTTGAAAAAAATTAAAATAAAATTTCATTTTCATCAATCAAAATTTAAACATTTTTTATAGAATTATTAAAATTATTTACTATATTTTTAATTATTATGTTCACTGTCTTTACTTAGGAAAATAAAGTTGAGATGAAGTTATTACAATGGCACTTAAATTCTTGTCGCCAGTTTTATTGATTTGAAATATTGTTGTCTGATAGGTACTCCTGTCTTTGCTCCACTTCATTCAAAGTTTTCAAAACTAATATCAGTCGAAGTGTGAACTCTTTATTATTAAGTTGCAAAAGTCAAGGAAGGTAGATTTTCAATATCACATTATGTCAAGAGTAAAGAAACTGAATAAATAGCTTAAATTATACAAATGTTTTAAAAAGAATATTAATGGTCCGTGAATTGACAATCAATAGGAAATACATGATATGATTCACAATTTAAACAACATATACGTAATTTTGAGCAAAATGCATTGTTCCAAAAGTGAGATGAAAGAAGAGAGAGAGGCTTGTTGGCTGATATCAAGATTCGAACTAAGCACCCCTGGGCTCTTAGTTGGAAGCTCTAACCCACATAATTGTACACACTGGTCCAGGGAGAGTTAGTAATGTTTATTTAGTGGCCGCCATGATATATCATGAAATACATCCCATTCGTTTAAAAGTTATGCAGTGAAATAAGCAACCCTTTGTACCATATAAAATGGAAATTAGTATGTCATATTGTGTCATTTGTGAGGACACTAAACAAAGTTTTCTTTCTCACTTCGAACTTTGAACGATAATGGTAGTTGGACCACCCTACTATGAGCTGCCAACGTGCATCTATCTGACATACTTCTCTCTCTAAATCTTCTTTGATTCTAAGTAATTTGCTCAAATATGAATATATGATGTTTCAGATTTGAATACATGGGGTTTTTTAATTCTACTGTTATTTTTTGAAGCTATATTGACACATTTTTTTCTCGATTTTTTTTTCAGAGCACATTCTATAAACTATTTATCTGTGTTAACCATTTCGATTTCTATACTTGATTACTAATATCATGATCACATTTGTATACTAAAAATAATATTACATTTAGATTTTCTAAATAATGCATTAATTTAGAAAATCTAAATCCTAGTTCACTAAAATGTATATTTGGGTACTTCAATTTAATTATTAACTTAAATTTCAGCAACCTAAATATCAAAATCAACGTATGACTTTTGCCGTTGTTTATCAATTAAAAGTTTACAAATTTCTCGAACAGATGACTTAAATATGTATTACTTTAACTTATTATCCTAGAACATTTTCCGTTTTAAGCCTTAGCTTATATGTGAGCTTCAAGTTTTAAATAGATAATCATAAAATCATATCTGGTTTCATTTTCTAAATATGGTTTTAGAATAAATGTATAATGTTTCAAAAATTTAAAGTAATCGAAAAGTTTCCCCCAAACTATACGGATTTAATAAAACGAACGATAGATTGTTTATTAAAGGACACTTTAATGCTTTGATGTAAAAACTGGTTCCTTTAATCAATCAACATCAATTCATAATTCGTGCTTTGAGTTTCTCTCCTTAATTTCTTCAATTTATTCATACATTCCTTTTTGATATCATAAATAAATAATTTTTTTTTACGATTCTGATGGCTACATAACTCAAAATGATGGAAAAAAACTATTTTCTTCTGTCGGAGTGCTTTTTCTATACATTAAAAGTCCAAAAACTTGATACTATTTGTCAAGACAAACAAACAGATTTGATGGTAGCTGCTGCTTCGGTTGTTTTAAAACCAACCAAAGCCCCGGTGGCCATCTGATCTAATGTAAATTCAATCTTCTGCTGGTAACGTTATGCCAAGGAGTGTTGGTGGTGGATGTTGAGATGAACTAGGCAGTCAGGCAGAGGCAGTCAAGCAGAGGATTTGTGACGATTTTTTTATTGGGTATGAATATGCAAACATATGGGATTTAAAATTTAATTTAATTATTCTTTGGATATAATCCAGGTAGCAGGCGTAAC
Source organism: Parasteatoda lunata (assembly GCA_949128135.1). Taxonomy (NCBI): domain Eukaryota; kingdom Metazoa; phylum Arthropoda; class Arachnida; order Araneae; family Theridiidae; genus Parasteatoda; species Parasteatoda lunata. The sequence goes on along the minus strand of OX421972.1, from coordinate 72,830,820 downwards.
CTTAATTCGATTTTTTTTTAACTTCCTCCCTCAAAGGAAGAGCAATGTGTATTTTTATTTCCTTTTTCTAATTTAAGAAACAGTTCATTAAAAGATTGGTAATGTATCTTTGCTTATGTATTTTTTTTTCTTATTCTCTCTTAATTTATAAGTTCCTTACCTCACTGCCACTGTGAAAGGAATATATGAAACTGATACAAATTTAAATTTTTCACTATTTAAAATTAAAATTTTAAAACTAATTAAAATTTTAAAAAAGGGTATTAAAGTATTTAAAGGATATTAATAATAAAAAAAACTAATATTAATCACAATTTATTTTTTAAGTTTGCATGTCACCACTTGTGATACTAATAACATTATTGTATTTCCTATTAAATATCTAATAATAATTACACTAAGGAACATTTCTTTCTGCTTTTTTTACAGGTCTTAGATACTTTTGCATCGTTTATTTCAAACCTGCAATCGAATCCTCTCTCCTAGCTACATGTTTTTGACAGTTTAGTTAACATTTTTAATCCATTATTTGTTGAAATGCACAAGTTAAAAACGTTATAAATAGCAGGGAGTCACATAAATATTGCAACAAATTTCTATAGAAGTTAGGGCACGTCATCAAAATTAAAACTGAATAGTACAGGAGTACTATTCAGTTCTTATGTACAGGAATTCCCATTATAATCTTGGATGCATAGAAAGTTATTAACAGGTCATAATAGGAAAGCGCATTACTTTATTTCCAGGTATGGATTCTTATGCAGTGGCCTAGGGTATGAATATGCAAACATATGGGGTTCAAAATTTAATTTAATTAGTTTTTGGTTATAATCCAGGTAGCAGGCGTCACCCTAATTCGATTTTTTTTTTAACTTCCTCCCTCAAAGGAAGAGCAATGTGTATTTTTATTTCCTTTTTCTAATTTAAGAAACAGTTCAATAAAAGATTGGTAATGTACCTTTGCTTATGTATTTTTTTTTTCTTATTCTCTTTTAATTTATAAATTCCCTACCTCACTGCCATTGGAAAGGAATATATAAAACTGATACAAATTTAAATTTTTCACTAATTAAAATTAAAATTTTTAAACTAATTAAAATTTTAAAAATTAAAAAGGATATTAATAATAAAAAAACTAATATTAATCACAATTTCTTTTTTAAGTTTGCATGTCACCACTTGTGATCCTAATAACATTATTATATTTCCTATTAAATATCTAATAATAATTACACTAAGGAACATTTCTTTCTACTTCTTCTTCTTTTTTTACAGGTCTTAGATACTTTTGCATCGTTTATTTCAAACCGGCAATCGAATCTTCTCTCCTAGCTACATGTTTTTGACAGTTTAGTTAACATTTTTAATCCATTATTTGTTGAAATGCACAAGTTAAAAACGTTATAAATAGCAGGAAGTCACATAAATGTTGCAACAAATTTCTATAGAAGTTAGGGCACGTCATCAGAATTAAAACTGAATAGTACAGGAGTACTATTCAGTTCCCGTGTACAGGAATTTGCATTATGAACTTGGGTGCATAGGAAGTCATTAACAGGTCATAATAGGAAAGCGCATGACTTTATTTCCAGGTACGGATTCTTAGGCAGTGGCCTAACTCCCTTAAATGTTAGTCGCAATATTTATGAGACTCATTGTACATTACGTTATACGTTTTTAAACTTGTACATTACGTTATAAACAGACTAAAAATGTCATTTAAAGAAAAATCTGAAGCTTAAGGAGAATAACTAACTATTGATTTGAAATCTCCACACCCAACTCAGGCAAGATCAAGCATTTGTATAAATTCATCAGAAATTTTTTTTCTAATGTTAGTTTCATATAGAATCAGTGAGGCAAAACAAGTTTACTTATTTTTTCAAATAAATAAATAAAATATAATAAAGAAATGAGAAAGTAAAAAAAAAACTTTTTTTTTTTTCAATATTTGGCAATTTTTACGTCACAGTAAATGTTTAAGCATGTACTAATAAATAATTTTGTATAAAATGATTTATTTAAATCGTGCATACTATAATATATTTTTGTATGATGAACAGTCATATTTCTAGTTTCGACTCCTTTAAATTAATTAAGTTTTATTATTTGATAAACAATATGTTTTCATGAATAAATTGAAATGAAAACACTGTATAAAAATGACTTGTTAAAATTACTTAATGATGTCGTTCGCTTCTTCAATTTGTAATTTTACCATTCATAAAAACGCCATCTCAAAATCACAGAAAATATGCAACTGTTTAATTAAATTTTTATCACAAAGCAAACGAAAAATCTTTTCATGGCAAACTGAATCGCTTATTTTAAGAAAATGGGTATGGAGTAATAGTTTACTACAAACAGATAGCAATGGTAATAAAAAATTGAAAGTCTTTGAGAAACAGCCAAAATTAAAATAATTATATTTTACCTTACTGCGAAACACATTAAACAAAGCCTATTAGTTTTCATTCCAGTGGAAGAATATTTTATTTTCAGTTTAGTTGATTTTGGTTTCAAAACTTTTCTCTTTTGTGTTAATAATCTATGTTGTTTAATTCATTTTCGACACTAGATTCACGTGACGCTGCTGCAGTGTTATTTCAAAACTCGTAATTAAAATTCCGCATTTAATATTTATCTCTTTCTTACCATAAACCTTTTCTAAATTGCAAGCGAATTTTGAGGCAAGGTATATTAATATGCATAAAAATTCAGAACAAGTAAACATTTTGCAGTTTGAAATTAGAATTAAGTGATTCAAAATTAGTTCATGTATTACACTTTTGATGTTACATACACTTTTGATGTTTTAAAATTTTTGTATTTAATTGAAGTTTGGAATAAAGATATTATTCATTTTAAATCACTGTATCGTTCGGAGATTATGAAATGTAAGCCAAAGAATCGTTATTAAATTACTTTGCAAACAATACATAAACAATAAAATACGCTAGCGAAATATGAAGGACAAAATATGTTAATTTTTAGAATAGGGGCATTTTATTTTCGCTTATATCAAGATTTTTGGTCTTGCATAATTAATTTTAAAATAATAAAAGCATAATTGCATTTTGGTATGTAGCAAGCAAATTTTAATTTTGTATGCAGATGTCAAATTTAAGTAATTTTGTACCAGAACATATATAAAAGTCTTTGGTTTGCATAATTATAATAAAATAAATAAATACTTGATTTTGTTTTGATGTTCAGAAAGCAAAGATTATATTTATACACAGATGTTCAATTTCAGTAATTTTATACAAATACTTGTTTAAAAAAAAACTTTTTTGAACCTAAATAAATACTCAGTCCAGTCACATTCATGTTCAACAGTTTTGTACTAAAAGTAGTATATTTGTTCAGTATACCCGATGGCTGAGTGGTAGCGTTTTATGCAGCAGGTCTGGCGTTCTATCCCCTAACTGGGCAAAGAGGACTCACCTTTTAATCCTTTCAATGAGCTAATAAAATTACCAAGCAAGTATGGGGAATAAACCCTGAGGGTTCCACGTTCGGGTGATAACCCAAACAGAATATCTACTCATGCACCTCAGATATTAATGTCAAGAAAATTGGGTTAGACATATCATATTCCGGTCCTTTATATTCTAGTGCACCAAAAACTATTTTTTATTTCTTTTTCAGTATGTACTTTCATATATATTCCAATAATTAGATAAAATGCTAGAAATACAAACATGAACAGCACTTAATTTTATCGCAAACTAAAGTTCTTTTTTTTTGAATAATAATAGTAAACGAGATAAAATTATTTTTAATGTATATATGATGCTACTTTAACGAAAACAAAGTTATCCCATAACCTTACATTTTAGTAACTTTTCATATTAAAAAAAATTTGAAAGTCTTTAGTCTCTTTATTGCTATAAAAATTCGGAATATTGCTTTTTTAAGCAAAGAATTTTCTTTCTTATGTTTATTTGCTCTCTTGACTTTAATTAATTCCTTTGTTTTTGTTCTGAAGATAATATTAATTAAACTTAAAAGACTTTTGTGCGTAATTATAATCAAAACAAAGGGAGAAACAACTAGAATTAAAATAAAAAAATCTCTGATATTATTATACTAAACATTTTCTCGAAAAACATTTCTCTTTACTTTTGCTTAAAGGAAACTCAACCGCCACAACTAAAAAATTCTAGAAAATATATTGTTGAACTCTAATAAAGAAGCACTGTTAGACAACTTTTTTAAAAAGAATCGTAAAAATAAATATTATTTTTCAGTTTACTTTGTTGTTCACTTAATTAATGTATACAGATTTTAAACTTTATTAATAAATAAGAACAAAAATGTTTTTATTCTTAATTTGCCTTCATCTTGTTTCCATAAAGACGTTTGTCTTCCACATGTCAATGCGAATTTTATGATCCTGAAACCTCAAACCAGTCATTTTATCGTTATTTTATTATAACACCGCATAACGTTGTTTGCTGATTTTTAGCCAAAAAAAAAAAAAAAAAAAAAAAAAAAAAAAAAAAAAAAAAAAAAAAAGCTAAACCATGCCGAGCACTTACTTGATAGATATGATTTATATTGGACCTATCTAACACGTGGCTCTACTACCCCATGATCCTTACGACCATACGATCAGACACTCTGAAATGTAGGACCTAGAAACTGAATTTATCTTTCTCTTTAATTTTTGTCGCTGTCATACAGAAAGAAATACATAAAAGCTTAAAATAACGATTAAAAGTACAAACATTAAAAATGCAATATTACAATTAGTACCATGGAGTAATGATTTACATTGCATCCAAAAATATTCAAACTTAAAATATTTTTTAATACTTGTTTCAAACGTTTTCATATTAAATATATGTGTGAAACATTGAAAATTCACTATGATGAAATTCACTGACTATATCTTTAACTGATAGAAATTTAGAAAAATAGTCTGAACAGTGCAGTCATGAATTAAAAGGTAAACAATTATTTTATTAATTAAAATTAATTATATATGAAACATAGTAAAATAACACAATTGTATTTGTATTATAACAATTTAATAGCATGCATTGTTTTTTTAAAAACACACCTACCAAAAGTGGCTACTCGGGCTTCAAACTAAGCAGGCATTAGTCGCTATTTGTACCTAAAAATTTAAATTTGACAACGTCGCTTGATAATAGTTTTTAACGTCGCTTGATAATATTTTTTTCCTGAAGTTATCTATCATTTTATTGCCCCTTTCACATGATTTTTTAAACTCTGCTTTTTTTTAAATTCGATATTATTACGACGTTTGAATTTAAGCTTTAACGCGTCACGCTTTGACGAGTTTGATTCGAGACGATTGTATCATAACTTAACGTATGATAGTTTTTTTAGGTTTGAGCCCCTTTCTCATGGTCTTTTAAATTCATTATTTTTAATACCGTACTACAACACGCGACTTTTGAATTTGAGTTATCACTTTTAATCGCGTTCGACCCGCAACGATCCGAGTTGTTCATAAATCCGAGTTGTTTTTCGCCCATGGTTTCATCCATTTACATTCGGTTGTTGTTATTATTATAGAATGCTATTACGACAAACTTGTTTTTCGAATTTAAAGAGTCACATTTTGGCATAATCAATTCGATAAGTTAATCCAAGTCGCCCAGTCGTTTCTCGGCTATCCCAATGCGTTTTTCTAATTTCTATTCCGATATTTTTAATACGGTGTTATGGCCAGCTAATTCCTTTTTATCGTTTTATTACGCGCTCGATTCACGACCATTCAATCATAAATCTACCTTAATTTCCAATTACTTTTTCGACAGTTATTACAGTTACTTTTCATTTTCAGCTATTTCTATAGTGTTTTTGAAATTCCGATATTTTAAATGCTTATGACGACTAGCAACATTGCTAGTCGTCATAAGCATCATATGCTTCGATTATGATGTCATATGCTTCGATTATGACGACTAGCAACATTTTAAAATTCGAGAATTACCCTCATTTGGAAACCGACTGTGTGAATTTAACTGAAGAATTACTTTTAGAATAAATATTTCTCATTGAATACCTATTTTTTTAATGATAATATAGAGAATTTTGTATATCTTGAATTTCTTAAAAGCTTTGTTGTGAAATACAATGCCTATTTTAGGATGAATGTCCTTTTTTAGGGGGATTCAGTGCCCTTTTATTTTATTTTTCACCCTTTTAAGGTCTAAATCGAATCCGTAAAATAAAATTTTAAAAATACGTTGCTTTTTTTTTCGCTCAAATTTTCTATTCTGACATGCAAAATTACGTATTTTAAAATGGTGTAATAATTGTATAGGGTAAACCAACCAGTGAAGGAACACTACCCAGTGAAGGAACATTTCATATATATTGATTAAAAATAAGAATTTGAAAGTTTTTCTTTAGATTGATTGGTAACAATAGCTTACTGCCAAACAATAAGAAATCATCTAGCAATGTTTTGGATTACCTGGTCAAATAGACTTCTCTGGAAAAAATTTTGAATTTGTTATTATCTCTGCAACACCTTGTTTCTTTGAAAAAATTATAAGGTGAGTGTTTGTATTTATATGTTTGAAGTGGAATTAATTGCATGTAATAGTTTTATTTTTCTCACTGTGAAAAAGAGAATTCAAAATATAGTTATTGAAGTTACGTTTTCTTTTTTTTAAGCATCATAGCATAATAAAGTACTGAGATAGGGGGGTGTTTATTCACTGGATCACCAAACAATCACCAAACGACTGGATCACCAAACGATTCAACTAAAGCATAGTTAATTATATATAATATCCTAATTGTGATACATTTTTTATTGATCAAAATAGTAGTGATACTTTAGGAGTAAACTAATAATGAGCAGAGACCTAAAGTGTTAAACTTTTAACTTTAAGGGGTTAAAAATTTTAATTTATGCTGTGAAAGGTGACAAATAAAATAATGCACATGCAACATAATATAAATGATATAGGAAACTATTGGTGGTTTTTAAAGAGTTAAGTAATGATTTGTAAACATAAGCTTATTTATTTTCAGCTGTTACATTCGTCCCTTTACTTATTGTTACAATCGTCCCCAAGACACCATTTCAGTTTCATTTGTTAAAAATAATGCTAGTTAATTAACAAAACTAATATTTTTTTTGAAATGTTAATTAAGGTGTCCACTTACATATTCGGTTAATAATTTTTATTTGTTTAAGCAAAATTACTTTGTTACAATATAATATTCTAATACCAAAAAAAGTACTTACGTAGCGTGAAAATATCTTTTGAGTTGTAACTCTTTCAAAAGTACATAAAAATGGTTGCCAGCAGGGGTGTACATGTAGATTTATTAAATACACCTTGTGCGCCACCTAGGAACCAAATCTAGAACCCTACACTCGAAATTTTTGTTCTGTTACAATCGTACCCTGTTACAATTGACCCCACTCTCCCCTACTGAATCGATGAAATTCCGTAAATATTACTGTAAAAATCATGTAATAAAATTTGAGCGAATTCACCCTAAGGGCCCTGAGAGTCGAGTGATGCACCCTGAGAAAATTCACCCTGAGTGTTCGTAATTATTCAGGAATTAATTGCTATGTACTTTCTGTAATTATTACTTATTATCTTTAAATACCTTTTATCCTTAAACTATACTAACTTTTTTTAAAATTGAATATAATTTAAAAGAAAAGTTGACAAGATATCTTTGATGATCCCCAAAAGAAAAAAAAAATAATCCTTGAGATATTTCCAAATCTAAAAGTTCTTAAAGTGTTCCTCGCGATATTTCCTCTTTAATAACGTCTTTGAAGTTCGCAGTCTCTTTGAGAAAAATTTTGGGTCAATTGATTTTATCGAGAACCAAAAAATATACTGACTTATCAAGTTCTGTCAAAGAAAAGAAAAAGTGCTTATTTGTCAGATAAAATCATTTGACTTTCTCTCTTTCCCGAAGAATTGTAGAGCAAATACTTCCAACTAAATTATAAGATATATTCTCAGAGTTCCTTAAAGTTCTTTTTTCACAATAGATCTTGCTCTGAAATGACTTGAATAGTTTTGAACTACGTCATTATATTTAAAATTTACCTTCATATAATTATTTTTGAATCATTATTAAAATAGTTAACGTTAACCTTTGACACAGAAGTTTTTATAACATATTTTTCACAATTTTATCATTCCTTTTTTTTTTGGTATTAGTTTAAATCAAAATAAGTGAAAAATAGTATATTGAGTTTTTTAATAACTTATGCATACATAAAACAGCAAACACCGGTCTCTTTTTTCCTGCGTTAAAAATTTAATTTTCCAAACGCGGCTCACTTCCAATAAATAATTTTTCAATTGTGCACTATTTTGCAGTTATTTAGATCAAAGCGAAACATTTACTTTTTCTTCAAATTTCTTTAATTTACGATATCAGTTAGTGAATATGAATAGAAAATAATCAAAATGTTTTTTTGTTTATTATTTGAGTTTCGGACTTTAGTACAAATATAATTGCGATAATCTAACAAATTCTTTTAGTCATTGGACTGTTTTCAATAATTGAAATGTAGCAAAATATATTTTTGCTTGTAATTAGAGCAAAAGAAAAAAAAAACATTTATAAATGAGACATCGGTGTCCCATCTGGATCAAAAGGTTAATTTTAAATATTCTTGCTTATTTCTTTCGTGAAAGTTATGTTAAATTTGGTTCAATTTTTTTTTCAAATTTGTATAACTATTGTTGCGAAACAATTTATAACACGAAAATATATTGGTATAAAGTTTTTTATAAATAATGAAAAAATCTAGAAAAAAAATTTCGGAAAATGACATAGTTTCAAAACCTTCAATATTAGATTTCATTGATATTCTTAAAATGTTTTTGTTGTAAAACATAACCTTCAATACAGTTGCTAACATTTTTGTATCGTTAATTCAAAATTTCTAAAGCTGAAATAATTATAAAAAACCATTATATAAAAACCTATTTGGAATCTATTATTGAATTTTTCAACTTAAATAATCCTGGGTTTCTTAGTCGAAATAAGAGAATTATTTTTCTCTAAAAAATTAATCTTTACACTGTTTAAAAGTTATAACATTAAATTTCATAACTATCAGAATATAAAAATACATAAGCGTTTAATTTCAATTTATATTCTAGATTTATTTTCAAGATTTATTTTCAGAATTATTTTCTAGAGATTTTTAATTTCCACATGAGACAGTTTATCTATTTAAATAATTTATAAATAAATTTAATTGTCCAAACAAAGCGTGCTTCTATATAGTGAATAAATTTTACAGACTTTGTCGTAAACTTGCAAGGCTCAAAGTAGCATGTAAAGTAAATTACAGAGAAATAATTCAATTTACATTATACCAAATGCATATGGTTATTGCCTAACAATAACTCCAGAATTAAATTAAACCGTAAAGCTGAAAAGCCTTTCTGTTAAACCATGCAAATCATTTACCTTTACCAGATGAAAATTGGGCTCTTCAGCTAATAGTTGTGTGTTCGCGTTTGTCTAGTTTGCGCAAAATGTGAAACAAATCCTAGGGTTAGATGCTTCAAGACATTGCCTAAATTAGAAATTGTTCTAGAAATTCTGTTTGTTCCGTAAATTACGTGAAAACTGTTTATTTAAGACATCTAAATGAGACGGTCTTGAATTCATTAAATTAATTTCAGAAATTTAGCAAGTAGAGTGTTTTCATTAAATACTAAGTTATATGATTAGCTCGTTCATCATTTAGTGTTATCTGAATGATATACCTTTACGTTTTAGTAAAATATATTTTATGCAGAAAAATTTACCTAAAAAAATTATGTAATCGTTACTTTGGAGATATAGTTTTACCAAATAATTTCAGTTATGAAAATGCTGTATTCATTATCTTTTTCGGGAGAAGGATTTTTAATTCTCAGAAAAGACAAACATTTAAATTCATTGCAGGCAATGCAATGCAATCCAATCAATATGCGTTACCGAAAAACATTTTAACTAAAAGTATCTTTCATTAATTTTGTGTTATTTTTTTATTTTCGGCATTTTTTAGTTCCAGAGTTGATATAGAAATAATTACGTAGAAATGCTAGAATTTTTCTCAATGCCTGAATTGAATTTTAGTCATTTTGATATGATCTGTAAGGGAGAAAAGGACAGAGTAAGATCGATTTATGTAGTTACCCTGGAATAATAATGCCCAATTAAAGAAAATAAAATTTATTTATAAAATTTTCTTAATAAAATTTTTCCAATCATCATTATAGATAATATAAATAGAAGAAAAATTACCAGGTACTGACATGGGCAACAATCATGCCAAGGACAACACTTTTGCAACAATCTTAGACAGAGAAAAAAATTCTGGTACGATCCCCGTATGTAGGGTAATGGTATTTCTGATAGAAAAAAACTTAACTTTGATTAATAAAACAAAAGTTATGCTATATTTCCATTTATTTGGCACTTTTACTGCTCATATGGCACTTTTACTGTTTCCCTGAAATTCAGGTTTTCAGAATTATTATTCTTATTACCACACATTTAGTAGAAAATAAAAACTGAAAAGTATATTTAACCGAACAAATGGTTTTATTCTATGCTCTACTAAAGTATTCTGATAAAATTATAAAATTTTACGTTTACCAATTTTTTTCACATAGTATAAAACCATAATTTTACTAAGAAACAAGGTAGTTTCGTAAAACCTGCGGAACTTTTTGGTGTAACTGTGGAGCTAGAAACATGGTAAATTTTACCATATTCTAGTGGTGTTGAACATACTTCTTTTTAATTGTAGCGATATTACACCTAGCACCTTTGATATTTAAAGAGCTCCAAAATGCAACTAGAAAACTGCATCTTGCCGCTCTAAAGCTTACACTACTAGTAATCTCAGTTCAAATTTGTAGCATTATTAAATTTATGTAGCATTTCCTAATTGCTTTAAATACTTCTTCTTAAGTTTAATTTCCAGTAGATATCGAATAAAAAAGAGTACTTAAAAATGAATTAATTTATAGACAGCACAAAAATAACACTTAACATTTTCATACAGTGATCTCTTAAGGCCTTGAGTTATGCATGAATGTTTTAAGAAATATGCAACTCATATAAATGTTAATAATGTAATTAAACTTTTAGTATCTCGGGTCTCTGAACTTTTAGAAGAAAACAAACATAAATAAGATTTTGAACTTTATTCAAACTTTGAATCTTTCGCCTTAAAGCTAGAATAGGCTTATGTATTTTTAAAAGTGGAAATGTTTACCCAGGAAATCTCATAAAATTTTAATCGTAATTTTAAAAGGGTAGCTTTCTTTTACAGAGTGACTGGAAATTTAATAAAGCCATTTTCAATTTTCATAGGTACGTAGCACTCAGAAATGAGATATTGAAGAAAATATAAGACAGATTCCTAAAAAAGGGTTAAAAAGAATGAAGTTCAATAACAATAACTACTTAGAGACATTAAACTTAAAGGTGCTTGCATCAAAGCAATAGCATATAGTTATGACCATCATTATTCAACTTAGAAAAGTTTATTTTAAACACTAATATTATGGTTAACTAATACCTAATAGAGCAAGATTATCCTTTTATGAGCCATCATCGTTTAATAAAAATTTAAATAAAAAATATGTGACGAATAAGAGAAAATAATTTCGAAAAAATCTGTTAAGATTTCGTGTTTCAGGCTTCGTGGTGAGCAATTGCAGTTCCTTATTTACCTTCACGTTAAATTTTGCATCTGTAATCACGTTTCACGTAATCACGTAACCCTTACAGCTGCCTTGACCCCTTTATAACTTGGATGCATACGAGCATATACCATATACGTATATACGAACTCTTTATAACATGTGGTAAATGCTACGGATAAAGCAAACTCACCTAGTTAAAGCATGCATTTCCAATCTTTGTCTACTAAAGGTAGAAAATTCTTAGTCGTATTTAACTTTAATAGGTTTAAATAAAATTTAAACCAATTCTTCTCAGTTAACGTTTGGACCGTTATTGTCTATGTTGACACAGCAACATACTATTAGATAGTGTATAAATCCCACTTTCAAGTTATAGTGCATTTGGTTCTTGTATGTTATTAGAACTCACAAACATTGACCTAGAAATATAGGGAACGGTGAGTCACGAAAAATTTTCAACACGTACTTGCCACCCAATGGGAGAAGTTTGTGCGATGGCTTATCTTCTGTTTTTGACGAGAAGACTACACTCTTGGGAGACCTTAATGCCAAAATTACTTATTGGGGATACTCTAAGAATAATCAGACTGAGCATGACACCAGTAAGTGTTTCTGGGCGTCATTTGACTGGAAAAATATGCATTATTTCGGACAGCCGAAGTGCAATTCAATATCTGCAAAATTGGAGACCAAAACAGAATTAGAATTGTAGAAAAAGTCAAGATCCTGTTGGTTCAATGCTTCATCTGCAATGGGTTCCGTTCCATGTGAATTTGAATTTTATTGCTGATGGTCTAACAAAAGGAGGCACTTCCATGAATCAGACTAAAGGGCATTCACTGCGCTATCTCCTTGAGCTATATTTGTAAAGAAACAGAACTTCTTGGGAATTTCTTCCAACAGAATTTCTTGGGAACAACCACTACCACATACGTGGCATATTAGTAAGGTTTATGGGGCGTTAATAACTTCTAAAGGTGACAGGCGAGATCAAACTACTTTAATTCGGTATAGTCGGCTGTTGGACATTGAAAAGCTCTCATATGTTTAAATGGTAGTAGGGCATTTCTATTGCGCACCATCTGATTAACTGTGTTAACTTGGAACGCGAGGTCCTTCTGAAGGAACCTAAGTATGTCTTAGAAGTCTTTATGGTGAATGCCTACATAGATCTTATATGAATTAGATCAAGAGGGTAAGTATTACCATCATCAGAATTCTCAACGTTCTTAACTTTAAAGTAAAAACCCTTTTCTTGATATTTCACCAATCACGTTTATTTAGGTTCAGGGTTATTACCCACTAATAATGCGTGGGTTAGATCACCAACCGACTGAAATTAATTCGACCGATTTACAGCTGATTATGGGCGGAAACATTACAACTTCTTTGCTATTTTATGGACTAGGGATTTAGGGTTTTTTTACATCAATTTTAACAGGTTGAATCTAGATATATATTTTATTTTACTTTATTAATAACAAGATACAGTTTAAAAATTTTGATAATTTTTATACTTTTATAATTATTTAACAACCATTTCAAGTTTAGCATTTTTTAAACCAAAGATAATAATTATATTTCGATCTTAAAATAAAAGTATGTAAGAAATCATAAATGATAAAATGCAATTCGGAAAGCCATTTATTGTAAAATATCTAAGCAATATTGAGTGGGACGAGTGAAATAAAACATACTACTTCTCTATCAGCGTTTTTGACATGAAATATAAGAGCAATATTTCTTTCACTGATATTTGGGTCAAAATCCAAGAGGAAAAGGACAATAACCATGGATGAGCATCGGAACATTTTAAATTTGAAAGGAGATATACTTGTATTATTTCTTTTATTTCCGTCATTTTTCTTTCTCTAACCAAGATATAGATGTCACCCAAAGAAAAATCTACTTTAGATTTTGGGAATACTTTTTGAACAAAATTTCTTGTCATATTCGATATGTTGCAAATAATAATAGTAGTTTACATTTATATCAATATATTTTGCTCAACCTAAAAGTATTATTATTTTAAGACCTTTTGTAAACATGTAATTGCTCAAGAATTGTACGATCAGGAATTGTTAATTTTTCAGTTTTTGACTTTTAAATCCATATATATAGCAGAAATTAATCCGAAACATAACGTCAATTTTTTTTAAACTGATTTTCTCTGGCAAAACACAATTGCACAGCAGCAGTATAGTATTGTCTATTGAGTGCTTTAAAAATGACCCGAAACTATAAACGGAGATTCCGAAATATAATTTGATTTCAATATTTTTCTGAAAAGTGCAAAAACATGATTTTGACAAAATTTTCAAAAATGAGTTTATTATAATAGTAAATTAATTATTATAATTCCTGTTTTCTAAAAATATTTTACTTTTCTTGTACTACAATTATTTACAAAATTACAGTCGTTTTTCTGCAATGTGTGTTGTGATTTGTAGTCTTGAATGCCTTTATCTCGAAAACATATTTTTTCCCCATTTTACATGGTGATTTTACCTCATGGTGTTTTTAAAATAATTGTATACAATTTTTCATAAGTGTTTATAACTATAGAACGAATGTTTTGAACTAAGAGAAAATAGCAGAATTTAAATTTTTATGCATGTTTGTTTCGTTAAGACGAGTTGCTTTTTTGATCCCTAACTCTGTAGTATATAGTTTAAAGCAAAACATAGTTGGTAGTCTTTTAAATAAAATTCTAAAAGAATTTTTGGTTTTAGGAGACTGGTTAATTTTTGGTTTACTGTGTTTAGCGCATATGTCAAAAATGCCTTATTTTTACATAAAAATGGTCATTTAAAAAAATACTACTACTAATTTCTTTGCTAATTTTATAAGATTTTGCGCGTCATAAAACAAATAAACTATTTTTTTTAAAAATTTTATATTAATATTTAAAAAAAAAGTTGAAGAAACTAGTCAAATACCTTGAGCGAATTACACATTAATGAAGTTGTTCAAAAGTAGAAAGGGCCAGATTGTTTCTATTGTTTACATGGTGTTACATATATATTTATTTTCCATTGGAGCACCTAATAATCAAATTCCTGCCAATACTGATTGATATGTGTGAACGATTTGTTTCAACCTGAGCACTAACGCAAAATATCCACAGTGATATAGGAATATTGTCTTACAATTACCTTATGGTACATATGTAAATATATATATATATATATATATATATATATATATATATATATATATATATATATATATATATATATATATATATATATATATATATATATATATATATATATATATATATATATAAATATATATATATATATATATATATATATATATATATATATATATATATATATATATATATATATATATATATAAATATATATATATATATATATATATATATATATAATAATAATAAACGCGGCTGTGTGTGTGTCTGTAATCACAATATATCGCCACAGAAGCCTCGCCCAGGCACGAAACTCGGCACATAAACGTGTTTTGACATAATGAAGACGTTCTTTTCTTCTTTTTAATAAATTTGGATTAGTGTTTTAGTTATCAGTCATTTTGTAAGAAAATCTATGCTTTTTCGTCTTCAAAGAACCATATTCAAAAAACTATTAAAAAATGCATATACTTCTCTCCACTCTTATAAATGTATGCTAATGCGAACCTTACAATTGAAATATTAATTTTCGACAACTTAAACCAATAATATACGAAGGAATTAATAATTTAATTGTAAGGTTCGCATTAGTTTACATTTATCAAAGTGGAGAAAAGTTTAACTTTTGTATTAAAAATGTGGCAACATATTCGATACGTAAATAGAACGCTTCGCTTTGATATATTTGTCGCTGTTCATAATTGTTATAAAAAGTTTTTCTTCTTCTTTCCACGCTCTATTTTTTTTTTTTTTTCTTGAGCGAAGACGATAATTTTTGTAGCGATATATGCTTTTAAGAAATTTGGAACTACCTGCATTGTGTAATGGAACAAGATCGATTGTGAAAAAATTGATGCCTAATGTTATTGAAGCTATGATTATAACAGGACATTCAACAGGAAATAGTGTGCTTACTCGGATCCCCATCATATCTTCAGACAATCCGTTTCAGTTTAAACGACTTCAGTTTCCTCTTCGACTTAGTTTTGCGATTATTATAAATAAATTTCAGGGACAATCTTTAAAAGTCGTTGGTCTTGACTTGCAGAAGCCTTGCTTTTCACATGGACAGCTTTATGTTGGCTGCTCAAGAGTTGATGATGAAAAGAACTTATATTTATTGGCGCCAAATGGGAAAACTAAAAATATTTAAAAATATAAGAAGTTTCACTAGAATAGGAAGAATTATATACTATCTGTATGTTGACTGACACAAGTTTTATTTTGTTGCTGTTTCTTAAATAAGCTATTAACTGAGTTTTAATTTTCAGCTATTGGCCAATGATGATTTCGAAAGCAACTTTTGTATGCTTTTACAATTTCTGAGGGCCTTTTGAAAAAAAAAAAAAAAAACAAGTCCCCACCTGATAGTTATATTATAGGTTAGGTTACCATAGCAAAGTTACATCTTCAAACATCCTCAAGAGCTATAACACATCCGCAGCAGAACTGGATATGAAGACAAAATTGCAGGACAGGAACACTTCAATTGTCCACTAACCTTCAGATTTCCTGCTATGTTTTAAAAAACTTTATTTGTGAAAACCTTTAGCATGGCGGACAGCTGGCCGCCCTAAGCGGCTAGAATATATATATATATATATATATATATATATATATATATTTTTTTTTTTTTTTTCAATGAGCTGCACAATCAGTCTTCCCGATGAACAGACCTAGTGCGTTCTCAAGAAGTGGTATCCACTCTTTCAGGACCACCACAATGGGTGAGATACAGTTGGCCATGTTAATTTGAACGTCTAGTTTCTGCCACACTAGATGGCAGCACCGAGACTCTATTTGGATGCTAAAGTGCACTAGGAATTTAATTTTGCCGGAAATGCCAGGAGCCAATTAGGCACTCCAGGGACCTTTTACATGCCGCATAATTATACGACATGGCCGTTGAGGATTTTCTGCATCCCGAAAATTTGGGACGGGGATCGAACCCGCAGACTTGGGTTCAGATATATATATATATATATATATATATATATATATATATATAAAAACTTTATTAGATTTTATCTCGAAACTTTTTAAGTTACAAGAAATTTTTTTATTGAGTATTGTATTTAAATCTAGATTATATTAAATAAGCTGGCTTTAAATTAAATAACATAAATTTCATTTTACATTGCATTTTCTTGTTCTTGATTTTTAATTTTCTTGATTACTATTAAGAAACTTTTTGATTTGTGTTCAATCTCAAACAAATGTTTAGTTTTGTATTAAAATAACATGTTTAGTTTTGTATCATATGCTCATTTGTAACTTAGAAGTGCATAATATTCACGCATTTGAGGCAAACCAACTCTGTTAGTATTGACAACCGCGTGAATTGTTTAACAGATTAAATACCGCGAATATCAAAGATCCCGCTGCAAATCCTATTCATTATTAAAATGTATTTAATTAGTTGGATTCGAAAGTCTTAGAATTCGGAATTGTATTATATATCAAAGTGAGTGTAGGAAATGAATTATTGATTTTGAATTTGGCAAACATTTGTAATAAAAAATTATTTCAAAAACATCTAAAGATTTTCGAGTTCTTAGATTGAAACTCAGATCTGTTTTGAATTGTGGTCTTTATAGTTTTTACCTAAATACTTACTTTATCATTTTAACTGTACAAAAAAAGCCTTCTGCAATAATAACAAGCAAAAGAAGCACGGTTTTTGAAATGAAATGTCTTATTTTCTTTATTTTAACTACTATGTTTTCCTCCTTCTTCTATTATTAAAATATAATTTTAATATTTCCCTTTAATTATGCTGGTTGTTTCATACAATTTGCCTCATCTCGGGATATTTCATTCATTAATTTTATTTTTTGCTATCACCAAAATTCTTAATATGATTTTTTTCCCTGTACCTTAATTCTAAATGTATTTTCCTTTTCATTTAACTTCTAATCTAAATGGCTGATATTTTTGACTTAATTTTAATATTATTTTAATTTCCAAATTTTGAACAAAAAAAAAACATTTTGATCTAACACTGTTTGTTGAAATAATCTCTCACGATTTATGAAAATTTATTTTTCAGAATTGCATGAAATTTTTTTTTATCACAGAATGTCATGAAAAATATTTGAGCATATCTCTAAAGCAGCATGGTAGCAGGACTTACACACTGTTATGTCTGATGAATTGAAATTGATACTTAATAACGGAACTGAGTTGGCAAATATTTGCTCACTTATATAATGGCTATAAAATATGGGTTGAATCGAACAATTCTATATAGTGCCAATATTGACTGCATAATGGATTGTCGTTTGAATCTGTCAATTCAATACTAGAGCTTATATTGGCTGAATAGTGGCTAAAAGTATCGGGTGAATTTGACAATTCTTATACAGGATTATTCATAATTCCCTCCGGGGTTTCGAAGCGTTATATAAAAAAAAAGAAGATGAATATGGCAAAAAAGAACATATGAAATTGTTCCGAAAGTATTCAAGAATCAATTTAAGCAGTTGCCGGTAGAGGGCAGTAACATGTACCACTGAAGCCAGTTCTAGTAAAAATAAGGTTGTAGTAAACAGAGGGAACTATGAATGACCCTGTATAATGTCGATATTGATCCAAAATGGATTTAAAATATAGGGAGAATCTGACAATTAGATTTATCGTCAATATTGGCTGAATAGGGGCTAAAAATGTAGTTTGAATAGGACAATTCTATATAGTGTCGGCCGATATTGGCTGAATAGTGTCAATAAAATATTGGCTGGATAGGTTTTTATATATAGGAACAATATTGATGGAAAAATGGCTGTAACATATCGGATGAATCTGACAATTCTATATAGGATCTATATCGGAAGAATATTGGCCCTTTGAACCCTTATTGAATTAAGATTCCATAACCATTAACCCACTGACGGTTCTGCACGTAGAAAGTCGTATTTTAACCTGCAGTCTTCACTGCATAGCAAAACCGGTTTTCCAATGTTAATAGATAGGGGAACTGTGTGTAGGGGAGAAACGTTCTCCCAAGTTCGCCCATTTCCATAACCGCCAGTGGGTTTTAAATGACCATTGGGGCAGCAAATTAAAAGTTATAGGAACGCTATAACACTAAGAGTTCGAATGAATGTTAGATGTTTAATGATTTCTTCAATTGTGATGTTGCAAAAAAAATAATAATAATAAATAAATGAACATAACCAAGACCTAAGATTAATTTACCATTACCACTCTGTAAATTTTAGGGCAAATTTACTCAAATTCTCTATAATACCACTAATAATTTTCATTCTTTCAGTTCTTCAAGAGAATTCAGATAAATATATTCATTGAGAAAAATATATATTATAATAGACATTCTGATGTTTTCGAGAGAATTTCCCACAACGATTTAAGAAAAATTGAAGCAGTTAAAATTACTAATATTTAAGCCTTTGGCACAAATGAGACACCAGTATTCCCTTCTATATTTTTTCAGACTCTCCAAATACAAGCCAAATATATTTTTTTACGTAAATAAAATAGTCTAAGAGTTGTTAAAAAATCTACTATTCCTGGAATGATATTTATTAAAAAGTATAAAATCCCTTAAAAAAAGTATTTTGATTTTCTTCATTCATATTCCGAAGTTTATTACTAAATGATTTTGTACATTAAATAAGTTTCAATCATTAATAACTGTTTTTTTTTTAGATCTGAATAACTGCAAATTTGAAAAGTTATCATTTGGAAATGAGCCATGTTTTGAAACTTTTACCTTCAACGCAAAAATGGACACTGATTTCCTACGCGTATTTAATAACCAAAGATTATTAAAATATTATATAATATTTTTCACTTATGTTGACCTAAATTAATACAAAATGATGAATCAAGTAAAAACAATATGTTTAATAAAAATTCTGTGTCAAAAGGATAAGAAATATTTATAACATTAAACTTAATATAAGACTAGATTGTATCTTTTGTAAAATTAGAAAAAAATTATGAAATTAAATTCAAAAACTAGGAGCCATATATTTTTCATTACAATGTAGTCTGTAAAAAAAATTTTTACAAATAAATTACGAAAATCAGTTTCATAAAAAATAAAGCATTAATTACATTATAAATTATATTTACGTCGGAAGTTCAAATTTACTGAGTGTATCTAAATTTATTAAGAAATACCTACGGAAATTTTACCGAAATTTATTAAAATATTTGTTCTTTTTGGGTTTCTTTTGCAAACTTCTCCAAAAAAATCTAACTAAGCATAAAACTGAACACACACATTCCTGATTTAATACATATCTCGTCAGATTTGTACTTGAATCAAATTAAGAGAACAAAACTTCACTATTACAATGCATAATTCCCTACGTATGGAGAATTTTATTCAATTTTGAATGTGTCAAGAAGAGCATGAAATTGAATTAAATGAGCCGAGTGACATAATGCAAAACAGGATTTCACATTTACCATATACATCAGCGAAATCGTAGTGACGCGATAACAATCACTCAGGAAACAACACAGGGAAATGATTTCGGCAGCGTGTATCCCGAATTAAGGTAGATTCGCAAGGAATATTCAAATGATTTTAGTAATTCTGCCCTTTCAAATATTAGCATTTCGAATACAGCACATTCTATCGCTTGAAATATTGCAAAATTTACCATTGTACTAGATAAATATATAGAAATTACGATTGCACTCGAAGATTACATGTTTCCTAAACTGATTTAAGAGAAAAATTTAGTATTTCATAGATTTGTGAACATGTTTACAAAACAATACTGTATTACTGAAGCAAAGCTTTACATGTGAATATACTCTTTCTACCTGATTGAAAACTTCATCGGATTCAAAAAGTATAAGGATGGTAATGAAAGTCGAAGTCTTTCAAGCGCTCAAAATTAAGTGTTAATTCTAAATACTTGTCAGACTTGGAGACTTACCAGACTGCATTGGACTTACCAGACGCGCTTTAAAATTAAAAATAAATGAACATGGTATGTCAAGACTGGGATAAATCATCGGTTGCCGGTCATCGTTATAATCTTGACCATAAATTCAATATCTACAATGCCGAAATTATTCCCACTCTTGTCACGTCAGTTCACCTAGGTTCCCTGGAATCTTGTTACATTCATATGAAAGCAGTTCTCTTGTGTTAGTGACATGTGTTCATCTCCACTATTTTCATAGTACGAAGAAATTCATTTTGCCCTTATTTGTCTATTTCGGCTACAGGTTTTTTTTTCTGTTTCTTTTTTCTTTCTTTTTTTTCTTCATTTATTCTTATTTTTCACTCTCAGCTCACACGATTTGTTTAGTTCGTTTTTAACCTTTCTTTTTTGTTCTTTATTGGAAAATTTGTGATTTATGATTCAAACCATCTTGGCATTCTTCATTCACTACTGGCAAGTCTTCAGTAGGGGTGCCTATTTTTCAGCACTTGAAACATGCCAAATTTTATCGCCATCTTTCTATTTTTGAAAGCCAATGAAATTTTTAATCAAATATATATTTTTTGCTTCTGTTTCTTGTAATTTTTTATTTAATGCTGGGTATTCATATTCAGTACTCAGGAAATTCAGTGGTTACATTTCTGAACTTTAATGATCTCTGTTGGAAACTTTACATTTCTGAAACTAAAAAAAAAAAAAAATAAATAAATTACTTTATATTAATTACTTATATACTACTTAAATTAGTTATAAAATATTACTATGTAATAAACTATTTATATATACTTTTTATTAATTACTTAATAAGTAAATATATTTAATTAATTAATTAGCATCCAAATAGAGTCTCGGTGCTGCCATCTAGTGTGGCAGAAACTAGACGTCCAAATTAACATGGCCAACTGTATCTCACCCATTGTGGTGGTCCTGAAAGAGTGGATACCACTTCTGGAGAACGCACTAGGTCTGCTCATCGGGAAGACTGATTGTGCAGCTCATAGGAAATAAAAAAAAAAAATAAATAAAATAAAAAAATAAGTAAATCATAAACCACATAAAAAAATCACTTTTTTTTTTAAAGTTTGATGAATTATCATCAATGCCAATGATAAAGAAGATGATACTAAAATAATTAACAATATTTTTATTTATCAGGTGAGAATAGGAATGTTGATAATTATATAAATCACAGTTATTCTTTAATTTTAGTCTGTAAAATCCTAAATAATTTATTTAAATACTAAGAAAAGCGAAGATAAAAATTTTATGTATTTTCTTACGGTTCATTAAACAACTCAGCTACGAGTATCTACCAAAAAAAGTGAAATGTACAAGAAATTCTGTAGTATGTTAACAAAAAAATTTCATCCCTATCCACGTACTCAAGATGTATAAAAAAGGAAGTTTAAGACGCGTAATCAATCTTTTCGACCCTAGTTATAAGAAAAGTTATAAAAAAGTTTGTGTAGAAAAGAAAAGAAAATATTGATAGGAAACATCATTACATAAGCTTCATAGCAGTGAAGTAGTCACGTTCCTTTCACAAAAAGATAATCAACGGAATCAGGATATCCAACAAAAACTTCAAAAAGTTGCATCGATTGCATTTACTCACTTTAATACATAACACTTCAAAAAAAATAAAAAATAATCTAATAATATTAATATTTTTCTTTTCATCTCACCAGATAGATACAAAAGAAGCCGATATTTTTTTTAGAAAAAATTTAATTTTTTGAAGGTTTTAAAAAAAATTGTTTCGTTTAGTAAGAAAATTATTATTCAAAGATATAAATAAAAAATTTGTGAATTTTATTTAGTTGTAAAAGATTAAAAAATAGATATTTTAATAGTGTTGAGTTTTACTTCGTTCACGAATAGAAAAAAAGATGCTAATAAAAACACAATATTGTTAATAAATCTGCTATACACACCGACATTTCCAATAAAAAGTAAATATTGCATATAAAAAACGTTGAAAAATGATTTTTGTTTGCATCTATATCAAGTAGAAATGCAGAAACACTAATAATAAACTATTATTATTGTTAACACTTCATCTTTTATTGCGAAATTTAATTCTTAACTTGATATAGATTTGTTAGCATAAAAATAAATAATTTAATTTCGTTTAATTTTAAAATATATGCACAAATATGTATTTTTTTTATTAAAAAAAATGAGAGAAATTTGAAAATTATTCTATATTATATATAAAAATTATAAATTCAAAAAAAGATGTGTCCAGTAATTTCCAGTTAAGATATTTACCTTTTCATTAATACCTTGAATCGCAACTTCGTAAAAATTTGCTCTAACCTAAAAATTGCTCTACTTTGAACAGTCTATAAATTATCGCTTTTAAAATTGTGTTTATGAAGTTATAAATATGGTATAATCGTATTATAAATACAAATATCAGAATTATCATATTTGCTAGTCATAATTAGGGAGAAAACAACAAATATGATATCTAATCCAGCTAACAAAATAACTCATGAATTTACTCGTAATTTTACTCATTTAATATTTAGCACAAAACTATCTTGATGGCAAAGTATAAAAAAAGTAAATCTGTATGATACGACACATATATGATTTCAGAAGTGAAATAATACATGTATTTAGTTTCTTTTATCAGAAATTACTTTCATAAAAGAAACTAAGAGAAATATTCCTATTAGAATACATTCGTACAAAAAACTATTTATTAATATGTGTATTAGTTTTTTTTTATCCGTTAATTTTTTTGAGTAAATTTTTGAGCTACAGAGGAAAAAATCTGATAAAATTAAATTAATACACTGTTTAGTAATGGAATTACTAGGAAAAGGCACCATGATTATGGTTAATTAAACCAAAATTTACAGTTTTTTAACCATGTTTTTGGTGGTTTTTCCGTTCGTTTGTTAACGGTTTACCGAAATTTTGGGTTTTCAAAACGATATTCCTCATCAGTGCATATTTAATGTAAAATACAAATAACTTAAAAGTAAATTTTACCGATCAAACGGCTTTTTATGACATGCTCTATGGAATCATGATAAAATTACCAAATACTGCCATATTTTCCATATTTATATCTGATTATAAAACCAGATTTTCTCTGTAATTGTGACCAAAATCATTAACACGGTAAATTTTGCCATACTCTGGTGTTTCTTTTCTTCCAACTTATTAATTCAGAGACTATCTGTAACGTGGAGCAATCGAGGTCACTTCAATATAATATAAGTAAAAAGAAAATGAATTTCTTAAGATTTATAGATTTCTTTGAAAATTTAGAAATCTTTTTGTCTGTATAATATTTATTATCTAGTACACAAAATGTTATAAACATTAAGTAGACAGCATACTTTACGTCTATACTCATAACTGTTACTCAAAACGTCTATGCATAAATTCCCACCTCATTTTTCTAATTAAATTCTTGGCTCCCAGTTATATTGATAACAATAAATAAAAAAATAGTATATTTCCGTCATGCGTCTGTTTAAAAATGATTTCAGACAGCAGTTTCTGTAAATACATAAAGAGAAAAATAATTTATTGTATATTGCGGTAATAGGCTACAAAACATTATAAAACACTTGTTAATAATTATATTTACTTTTATTGCGTATCAAATTACGAAAACTTATAATAATAATGACTCTGCATATCCTGAATAACAAGTCATTGGATATAAAGTCATATGAAGGTAATCTGGTAATCTGCCAATATTTTATTAAATATCAGACTAACGCAAAAAGCTTTTGTGAATATGCAATCTTAGTGAGTTAGTTTAATTCTTTAAATAAAACATTGGCAATAAACTGTTTTTATCAACAATATTATAGTATGATTAAGTACTGAAGTTTATTCTTTCAATGCCATTATGTGATTTTGAAAAGTTTACGCTGGGAAAAATTTTAAAATAGGTAACAGCGAGAAAAAAAAAATACATCACATTATATTTTGTCGATAACTTTAATTCTCTTATGCATCAATAAATATGTTTTTATCAACAATATTATAGTATGATTAAGTACTGAAGTTTATTCTTTCAATGCCATTATGTGATTTTGAAAAGTTTACGCTGGGAAAAATTTTAAAATAGGTAACAGCGAGAAAAAAAAAATATAAAAAATAACATTAGTTTCGATGTGAAGTGAAATTTCTCATCGAAATTTATGCATTTAAACACCTGAAGTTAAATATTTACTCTCAGTCAGTATGTTGCTTATTGAAAAAAAAAGCAAATATACAGGAATAACACAGTTTCTGAAGTACTTGCAATGAAACATTTGCAATGATAATTTTAACGTTATTGATAGCTTAAGCTTCATTGTAAAGAACAAATTTTTCTAATTTGTTGAGTTTTGGGGATTTGATAGCATGTTGGACGTGAAAGATCAGAGTGTTACTTTGCACCATATTTTGATATTTTAGTTCCGTAGAAGGAAAAACACGAGTGAAAAATTGTGTTAAGTTTACGAAGAATATGGTCTTCGTAAACTTAACACAATATGGTGCTATACAAGATGGTATATATGGTATATACAATAATGTCAATGCCAAACTGGTTCAAAAATTCCAGGCTGGTGATTTTAATTTGAAAGATGCTAATAAAACCTACTAATGAGAAGTGGATTGCTTAAAACAATGTTGTACGCAAATACGTTTAGTACTGAGGTGAAGATTCCCCATCAACAACTTCAAAACCAGAACTTCATCAGAGGAAGGTTATGCTTTCAATGTTATGGGATTTGTAGGGTGGGGAGTTTTTTGAACTCCATCCAATGGATGAAACAATCAATTTAGATATGCACTGTATGCAATTGGGCAGTTTGGGCAAATACTGCCCAATCAATATGTTTGGGCAAATACTGTTTGGGCAAATACTGCTCAGGTCTTGAAACGTCCTGAGATCGTCAATCGTAAAGGAGTAGTCTATCATCAGGGCTGAGCGAAAATCCATACATCTTTGGCGACCGATCACAAGTTATTAGAGCTTGGACGAGACGTGTTCCCCACACCACCACCACCATACTTCGGTGAACGGGCGTCGCTGTCTTTGCCCTTTTCAAAACTCATTGCGTTGAATAGCATTAGCTGTAAATCAGCAACTTGTTCAGTTTCTTCTCAAATAAAGTAAGGTAGTAAGGTTTTTTATGAACGTGGAATAATGAATCTCACAAAAGAATGGTAAAAGGTCATTGGACAAAAGGTCACATATATCATTTATTAACCTTTAAATATATAACTTTATATATATATATATATAAATATATATATATATATATATATATATATATATAATATATATATATATATATATATATATATATATATATATATATATATATATATATATATATATATATATATATATATATATGTGTGGGGACGGCATGAGTGATCGTCTTTGAAAATAAAAAGAGGCACTGTTCTTTAAACATAAACATATATTAAAACTAAATCTACATAAGGACGGACGATAAACACATAAATATAAATGAGGAAAAGTTCAAAAAAGTTCGGCATAATCACAACCAACTCCTCTTTGGAGTTCATCAGCGTCTTTCTTCGTTCGCTACCAACCGTCATTTTTGATCTCAGGGAAATCCCCATTCCTTCCAAGTAGTGCTCACAGGGATCAACTTACAGCTTACATAGTCTGGCGGGACTTCTGGCTAAAGGCGACTTCTAGCTGATGGATCAGAGAACTGATATCACCTTGTCGCTTTGTGTACAGGAATTGTCACCACAGATCGGCCGTCCTGCAGTTCGGCTGGCCCTCCAGCGACTCTAAAAAGAAATAAAAAGAAAAAGCAGAGCAGACTGAAAATTATAATTGATTTCTGAAAAATAAATGTTTTAGGTTAATTTCGTCTATTATGAAAAAATCTTTCAGTTAAGAGTCAATCAGTTCAGGCAAATTCACTTTTTCGTCTTTACACGTCTTTTGTTTCTTCTTCAACGTCTTCGTCTTCTTTTTTTTTTTTTTTAAACATCTTTCGTCTTTTTCCTTCAACGTCTTTCGTCTTGAACTTCTTCTACGTCTTTAAATTCTTTCGTCTTCTTTTACGTCTTTAAGTTCTTTCGTCTTCTTCAAAAATCAAATTCGCTTCTTTAGCAATTATTTTTCATCTTCAAAAATTACAGTCTTTTTTTTTTTTTTTTTTTTTTTTGTCTTGGCAAGCACTAAAGTTCTTGACAACTGTTCCATGATTTAAGATACTCCGCACACGTTGTCGAGCAGTTAGGTCCTTCGTGATTTCCTTCTTTTACTACATCATAAGTATTTCCTCCTTTTACTCTTGTTATTTTGTAGGGGCCAAGGTACTTAGGTTTTAGCTTCAAATGAGGTCCAAATTGGGTTCTTTTGATGACAACCAAATTTCCAATTTCGTACGATTTTGGCTCCTTTCTTCTTAAATTGTAGGTCTTTTTATTTTCTTCTTGAATTTTACAAATTTGCTGCCTTGCGTCTTTTCTTAGTTCCTCTCTTTGGGCTTCAAAATGAGCCTGAAATTCAATTTCAATCATTTCTTTTAACTTTCCCAGTTCATTATTATTCATTTTTGTCCCAAAAAGCAATTCGAATGGAGTAGTGTCTATGCTACTTTGATAAGTTGAATTAATCGCTTGTTGAACTTTATTTGAATGCTTGTACCATTCAGCTGGATTTTCTATGGATAATTTTGAAAGAATTGATATGATGGTCTGATTAATACGCTCTACTTGTCCGTTTGCTCTTGGTAAACCTGTTGTTATTAAATGATGTTTAATATTTTCTTTCGAGCAATAATCAGCAAATTCACTGGAGGTAAATGTTGTACCCCTATCTGAAATTATCTGGGAAGGACTTCCAAATACAGTTTTTTGGATTTCTAATTTGGCTAAAGTTTCAGCTGACGTTGTAGTTTTCGTAGGATAAATCCATACAAACTTGGTAAAAGCATCTATTATCGCTAACACATATTTATAATTTTTATGGGTGCTCTCCAAAGGTCCGAGATGATCAATATGAAAAGTTTTCAAAGGCATATCTTCTTTATGCAATGGATGTAATAGTCCTTCTTTCTTTCCTCTTTTATGATTCACCAGTATGCAATGAACACAATTTGCTATGATGTTTTCTATTTTCTGTCTAAGTTTGGGCATGAAATAATATTCTTCGATTTCTTTTTCCGTATATTTAATTCCTGAATGTCCTTTCTCATGAGCTGTTCTTATAATTTCGATTTGCATAATTTCTGGCACAACCACCAATTCTTTGCCATTAAAAAATTTATACAATATTCCATTTCTATTGCAATAATCTTCATAATTCGAAATTTTAAGTAGTTCTTTTATAGTCTTGATTCCAGTATCCTTATCTTGGACTGATCTGAGTCTTGGTAAAATTTTATCGACTGTAACACAAAATACATTAATTGGAGATCGGCTAAGGGCGTCTACGTGAGCCATCTTTTTTCCAGAACGATGCTCAATTATGTAGTTGAATTCTTGCAGCAAAAGTGCCCAACGAGCTACACGAGTCGACAAATCTCGTTTTGACATAGTCTTTTCAAAAGCAGCACAGTCAGTAATTATTTTGAATGGAATGCCTAACAGATAGATGCGAAATTTCTTAAGGGCTTCTACGATAGCAAGATCTACAAGTTCGTAGCTGGAATACTTTTTTTCAGCATCAGTCGTTTTCCTACTCATATAGTAAGTGGGGTGAAAATGTTTTTCATCAGGGGGTTTTTGCATTAAAATGGCAGCATATCCTTCTAAGCTGGCGTCTGTGTGTAATTCAGTTTCGTATTTAGGGTTATATATTGAAAGAACAGGATTTTGGGCTAACAACGATTTTAATTGATGAAACGCTTTCTTTTCTTCAATGCTAAACTTAAACTTACGATCTTTTTTTAGCAGGTCACTCAGTGGTCTAGCTATTATAGAATAATTGGGAATGAATTTTCTGAAATATCCGGTTAATCCCAAAAAACTTTGAATTTTTTTCAAATTTGTTGGCTCCGGAAAGTTAAGAACTGCTTTGGTTTTTAAGGTAGATGGGAATATTTTTCCATCCTCTATCACATGACCTAAAAATTAAATGTGCTTCTTTAAGAAATGGGACTTCTTAAAATTAATATCAAGTCCATATTCACTAGCAGTATTCAAAACCCGATTAAGTCGTTCAATACCTTCTTCGAGGGAGGAAGACAAAATAATTATGTCATCTAAATATGGTAAAACTATACCTTCATTAATCAAAGTTCGGAAAATGGTGTTTATGAATCTTTGAAATACAGCGGGAGAGTTACATAGTCCAAAGGGAACTTTAAGTAATTGATATTGTCCTTCATGAGTCACAAATGAAGTGTATTTTCTACTATCTTTATTTACATCGACATGTAGGAATCCGTTCTTAAGATCAATCGTACTGAAAATTTTCGAGCCTTGTAGTCTATCTAAAATGTCTTCAATTAATGGGAGGGGAAATCTATCTTTGACGATTACCTTATTTAGTTTTCTATAATCTATGCAAACACGAGGAGATCCGTCTTTTTTCTTAACTATTACAACGGGACTACAATATTCGGAAGAACTAGGCTCCACTATTCCTTGTTTTAACCATTCAGCGACTTGAGCTTCAACAGTCTTTTTTTCAGAAAACGGCAATTTACGTGGCTGATGAAATATAGGTTCCTGATTTTTAACCAAAATGTTCATTTCCACATTAGTTGTCTTAAGTTTATCTGGCGTGTAATCTAAAACTAATTGTTGTAACTTATTTTTTAAAACATTAGGAACACAAGGATCTATGTTAATTTCAACCTCATCAGATATAGTAAGATCGATTGGTAAAATAGACAAATAGTTTACTTCATCAAAACACTGAATTTTATTTTTAATTGTGATACCCTTTTCATTGATAATTGTTTCTCCCTGCATTAAAACATTAAGGCCTATAATAGCGTCATAAGGCATCATATCATTTTCTACAACACATATTTCAGCAAAACATTTGAAATCATCAATTTTAATGCTTTCTTTAAAATAACCTAACGGAGTCACTTTTGATTTACCAAATCCATTTAGAGTAGAATTAGACGGAAATAGTTCTTTAGAGTTTAATTTATTAAAAACTGATTTTCTGATTAAAGTGGCTTGACTTCCTGTATCAATCAAAGATTTGACAGTTAAGTTATCAACTATTACCATTTTAAACGACTTTGGCTCTACACTAACATTTAAAGTAGCAACTTCCGTTTTTGCATTTGATTTTGGACATTGCGAAGCTTTGTGTCCAAACGCTTCACATTTAAAACACTTTAAACCCTTATCTTTATGTATGCAATATTTTGAAATATGATTTCTTGAACCACAATTATAACACAATTTATTATTAAAAGTTTCAACATCAGTATTATACCTTATCTTATCATTATTATTTTCATATTTATTTTTATTCCTATTTGAAACATCTTTTCTTACATTATACCTATCATCATATTTTGCTTTTGTTCTATCATAAGAATTATATTTATTATCATCATGTTTTGTTTTGATTTTATCGAAAGCACTTTTACTCTTTGCAGAATCACTTTTTATTATTTCATAAACTTTAAGTTTCTCTTTAAATTTGGACAAATTTTTGCAACCGTACAAAACAATTTTGTTTTCATGTTTATCGTTAATCCCCTTAATCACATAATGCATAAAAGCAGCATCATCTATTTTTCCGAAATTACAGATCTCTTTCATCTTTAAATAATATTCTTGAGCGGATTCACAATCCTTCATTCTACGTCTACTCAAAAGATCATGCAAATTAGCAGAATTAATTTCAAAAGAAAATTCATCAATCAAAGCTTCTTTTAATTTTCGCCATGAATTTATTTCCGGTACAGTTCTGACAAATAAAGAGGCGTTACCACCAGGAGATCTTTTAGCAAAAATAAATTTTTGTAAATCAGACAAATTAAATAATTTTGAAATATTTTCGAAATGT
Organism: Parasteatoda lunata; assembly: GCA_949128135.1. Classification (NCBI taxonomy): domain Eukaryota; kingdom Metazoa; phylum Arthropoda; class Arachnida; order Araneae; family Theridiidae; genus Parasteatoda; species Parasteatoda lunata. The sequence goes on along the minus strand of OX421972.1, from coordinate 72,800,058 downwards.
TCGATCCAATGAACAATATTTTCATGCGATTCTGCATTATACTTAGAAATTGTACTTTCGATATCAGAATAATTAATAGCAACATTTTGAAATTCAAAATTTCTACAGGAATTATTTTTATCTTTTAAACAAGAATCAATGTTTTTATTTTCATCATTGCACAGCATTGAAAAATTATGTTCCTTCTTTTTATTCAAAGTTTCAGTTTCGCTTTCTTCCTCTGACTCAGAGCTAGACGCGTTGGCGTCGTTAACGAGCTCTGCCAATTGATTCAAATCCATTAACAAGGTCAACATGTACTTAGTTATTTCTGTTCTATTGCCTTCATAAGAAACATTTAGAATATAGGAAACAGTTATTAGTTGATTAAGAGTAAATTCTTTTTTAATATTTTTTAATTTATTTTTAAATTCTTCGCTATCTAAAGTAAAATCGAAACCATTAAAATTTCTTAATCGTTTTCTGTTTGAACGATCGCCTTCTACATCGAAAATAAACTTATGTAGAAGTCTTATTTTGTCTTTCTTAAAATTCTTCAATGCTTTGCTTATTTGCTTAAGATCGTTAAGAATCATTTTTGATTCATGAATAAAAGTCTACGTACCCCAATTGTAGTTGCAGAGATGACATTAAAAAAGAAATGAAAGTTTCATCAAAACGTTATTCCGTTACTTATTTTCACAAGAATGAAATATCCAATTTTTCACTAATCAATTTCTCATTATCAATTTAATTTCTTCACCATCAATTTATTCACGATCAATTTATTCAGTATCCCACTTCTGATTTTGTGGGGACGGCATGAGTGATCGTCTTTGAAAATAAAAAGAGGCACTGTTCTTTAAACATAAACATATATTAAAACTAAATCTACATAAGGACGGACGATAAACACATAAATATAAATGAGGAAAAGTTCAAAAAAGTTCGGCATAATCACAACCAACTTCTCTTTGGAGTTCATCAGCGTCTTTCTTCGTTCGCTACCAACCGTCATTTTTGATCTCAGGGAAATCCCCATTCCTTCCAAGTAGTGCTCACAGGGATCAACTTACAGCTTACATAGTCTGGCGGGACTTCTGGCTAAAGGCGACTTCTAGCTGATGGATCAGAGAACTGATATCACCTTGCCGCTTTGTGTACAGGAATTGTCACCACATATATATGTATATATATATATATATATATATATATATATATATATATATATATATATATATATATATATATATATATATATATATATATATATATATATATATATATATATATATATATATATATATATATATATATATATATATATATATATTGAGACAGAGAGAGAGAGAAAGAGAGAGGAAACATTGAAATAATAAAACCGTAATAAAGATTAAGTGAAAGGATTTTTTTTAATTTAATATATTCTATTTGCGTATCAATATTTTGGGGGCTTCTCACACTATTGTATTGATATATTTTGTTTGGCTACAATAATACAACATTAAAAAGCACTCTGTTTTGCGGATATAATCGTGTGAGCTGAAACAAGATTATATCTTTCCATTATTTTATTTTTCGACATGAATTTCTTTCAATACGATTTCTTTGAAATATTTTAAAAATATTTTATTTTCATCATTTTTTTTCTCTTTTCATTTTTTTTTATTATATTTTTCCCCTTACTTTCTTTATATTTTTAAATTATTTTATGGGTCCTATGTACTTGCAGCGTATGAGCAGGTAATAAAATTTAGTTGTTGTTTTCACAAAATACCAATTATAGAATAAGACACACTAAAAAAAAAAGAAAAAAAATTTCAGAAAATAAGAATTTTTACAACTTCGTGAATCTAACATGTTTAGAGTCAATACTCATTACCAAAATATAGTTTATTTTTCAATACTATAATATTACTTTATGAAACTTTCACTACACTAAATCACAAGAAAAATACGATTAAAGGTTATTCATTTTAAAATCACGCTGTAAAGAAAACAAAAAAAAGAAGAAGAAAACTGAGCGAAATCATTAGTTTCAACGTCTAGAATAAAGCGTGTGCTTTATTTTAGACTCTCTAACTAATTGAGAGAAATGCTTATTTTTCTTCCTCGGAGAAGTAACTTTAAAAACAAAATTTAGTTGCTTTAGCTATTGCTTCGATGAAAAGCCAATTAAGCCTACGCACAAGTGGTTAAGACAGACAAATCAAATGAAATATAAATTCAGACGGTAATGAGTATTTGAGCACCCTCGAGAGTGCTTAAGCTAATCTGCTTCTTTTGCTTGATATTTTGTTCTTAGATTCTTCATTAAAAGGAATTTTTCCTGAAAGAATTAATACCCTTCATTAAAAGATTAAATTCTTGTACCACACTAAAAAAAAAATTAGTTGAGGGCTAAAATTTATTATATTATTTATGCCGTTTTTGTTAAAAATATATAAATTTTCAAATTTAAAAGAAAATTAATCTACTTTTAAAATCCTCAAGTACTAAGATCATTTTAAAATCGTAGTTTTCTGATTAGACACCCATCGTCATTCTTTGCTTTTTAGCCATCTTTTAGTTAATTGAAATCCTTTATGCAGTTATGTAGTTTTATTCTTTCTTGATTTAACCCACTAAAACTCAGGCACAAAAAGTTATATATATATATATATATATATATATATATATATATATATATATATATATATATATATATATATATAAAAGCCGCTCTTCAACATCGATTTTTAAAATTTTTATCAGAAAGGAAAACATTAAGTATACGCATCGGAGGTTGTAAATTAATATTTTACCAAGGGGAAGCAGAAACGCTATCAGAATCTGACAAGTCAAATAACAAGAAGACAAATGCAACACATAATGATTCGTAGGTTCTATTTGCGGGAAGAAACAGTTAGGAGTTGAAATACGAATATCAATAACACCTTCACGTTTTGACCTCTAATTAAATTTGTCAGAAATTAATAGCGGTTTAGTTTTCCTACGTTAAAATAATAATTTCAGACTCTTAATATCTAGGCTTTTTAGTTTTCTCTGAAGATATGATTTTTAAAAATGGATATTTAGAGAGGTAACAACTTACCAACCTGTATGAAAGACACTTATACTAAGTAAACCGTAGTAAATATTTTTTTTATACCAATTGTACGTTTCTTTCTGTTATTGATCATTTTAACTTTTATAAAGTTCTGAGACTTAATTTCAAATTCAAATATGAGTGTTTATGTACTTAATTTAGTATGATCTATAAAACTATCTTTTTTACGAAAAATAAATTCTAATAAAATGACAACTTGTGATTACGCTTTTTCTTCGTTTTTGAAAAGATTAAAACTGGATTAAGAAAATAAATAAATGAAATAATTCATTAATATATATATATATATATATATATATATATATATATATATATATATATATATATATATATATATATATATATATATATATATATATATATATATATATATAATTACTAACTGACCCGACAAACGTTGTTTTGCCATATGAATAATTTCTAGAATATAAGAATACATCTTATTTATTGATTTATTGTAAGTGTGTGCGTATGTGGTATATGAGTGGAATAGGCATTGAGCGCTGTGAACGATGACGGAATGTGAAAATAACAACAGACCAAATAATGTTTTTTTTAACTTATTGTAACTTTTTTTATAAATTATATATACAACGAATTTTGAAAATATTAGTCAACAATATTAATCTCTTAGTGAAATGGAGTGTGCAATATTTTTTATCATTTAAAGACTCTGTTGGGCAATTAGCAGCTTCAATGGGATCGAAAACTGCATTAACGGGTTTATGTTACCTGGCAATAACTGTTGTATATTCAGATTCAATTCATTGACGTCCAAATTTTTTGCTGCTAAAATCGCCCTTTCTGCCAGCCACTCATGATGGATGTATTGTGTGTGTACGTCGGGAAATATTAGGTTGTGCAGAAATCGTCCGGTAATTTTATGCACTCTCATCCTTAGTAACTTTTCCATCACCGAAATCTAACAATTGTTTTGAGAATGTTTCAGCAGATGGATCTTGAAGCATTTGGACGCGCATATTGACTTTTAGATGAACTATTTCAACATTACGCCACAGTGGAAATGATTTCAAGCAAGCATTGATCTCACCAACGTACGTTGAACGCGGAATGACGGGAAGTGTTTGTCTGAAATCACCTGAAAGTAACAGAGTCCTGCCAAATAATTTGTCATTGTTTTTTATATCTTTCAATGTCCTTATGTGTATCTTTCAATGTCCTTTTGCTTGCAGGCGTTGGCCTGCAAGCATAATGCGATCATAAATGTACCTTTGGTCCTCATTCATTAGTGGAACTTTGCGAGTAACATTCGCTGCCATATCTATCGTATTGTATTGAAGTTCACGATTCATATCAGTGTTTAATATATCAGATGCACTTCGATTTGGAGAAGGCATACCGAAATGACTGAGTGGCAAGTTGGCAATAACAATGCAAAGATCCTCAATAGCAATCAGTGTTTCATTGCACATAGCATCGCTGAATGCTGTCGTTAGATCGTTGCAACGTGTGGGATGTTGATACCGTATATCATCAGTCATCGAATCTTTCTGATTATCCCATAACGTTTCTATACGGGCTGGGAAACATGTAGTTAATACTATAGCAAATAGTAGACGAATTTGCTTTGGAGTACAGTTCAATGCTGCTTCAGCAAGCATACATTCCCACTGGTTGTTGTCTTCCAGCAAGCCGAGTGCAAGGCAGGCACCTTTATACGTTGGATGCTGATGTCCATCGACTTTACGTTTATCTTGAAATAACAATGAGCCGGTGACATTAACCAACAACAGTCGAAAATAAAAGCACTCAGTCTACCTTGGATTGACTGTAAATGCTCTCCCCAAGGCGTTTGATTCGAATAAACCGGGACATGCATTAACCGGTGTGTCTTGCTTGCGCGTCATCCATTTTTTTTTTGTTTGAGCCCTTGTGAAATAGTGTGATGCCTCTGAGTAGAGTAATGTCCATGCAAAGGCACCAAAAGCATCCGCACGATAACACAATTCACAAATTTCGGTGAGTGTAATTTTTGGTGGATTTATAGCTTGGTCAATTGCTGTCTCGTTCGTGAAATATACGCTCTGACCGTTTTCAAGGTGGACGGCTAAATGAATAACGGTTGGATCCCGTTCATGAATTGGGAAAACAAAGATACGTCAATCAGCTTCATTTTAGCTGATGTACCGGCCGATTCGGTACTGCGTTATTCCATCGTGTTTATTCACTGGAAGAACAGTCACATTGGTATTTTCAACTCGAAATACTGCCATATAACTGCCTTTATTCACATACTTGCAAATATATTTGATGCTCTTCTTTTAAGGGCGAGCATAAATATTAGAGTTTAATATGACTTGTTGCAATGTGCGTAATTATTGTTTTTTATTTATTTAGTTTCTATGTCTAGTTCGGATCCGAATACGATTAAATAAAGATATATTTAAAATATACGTTAAATCTGTCCAAAAAATGAGAAAAGGTTTTAAACCTATTCTCAGACCTACTGAATATACATATAAAATTTCCTCAAAATCGGTCAAGCCATTTCGGAGGAGTATAAAGACTAAAACTGTGACAAGATATTTTTATATATAAGATTAATAATACATTTATTTAAAAGCATTGACTGTTATCGAAGTTAGCTGTTATTAACAAAATATTAGTAAATGTTTAGATATATACAATTTAATGCGATTAAAGAAACTTCATATTAAGAAGTAAAACATATTTTTGAATAAAAATAAAAATCTTCATTGTGTCACATGTTTACTTACTTAAAAAATGATACAAATTTATTTGATTGAAAGTTTTATGTACACAATTACAATAAATTAAATGATGTACGCATATTAAGAGGTCAACGTGACAAAACATTGTAATGGCGAGTGGACGAAGAGAGAAAATTTTAAACATCCTTATGATTTTTGCAATTAAACTTGTGAAAAAACTTAATACATACTACTATAAATAGAAAGCATAAAAACCGTGAAAATTTTTCTTTCGTTTCATTTTAAAAATTATGTCTATTCAATATAGTATAATTCTATAATGCCATAAGTATAATTCTATTCTGTCCATATTCCATATTCTATTCCATATAGTATAATTCTATTCTGTAAAGAAATTTATAATTATATATTTTTAAATTTATTTTTTTCATTATTTTTTGGTTTATTTACAATAAAGTTAAAGTGAATTTTCAACAATATTCAATTTAGTTTTTCTAAGCTTAACCAAATACTGAATGTGAATTTTTAAATTTAGAAATAAATGTTATCACAAAAAAGTTGCACAATATTAAATTACAAATGTAAAATACTAACCTCGCATCTATTCTTTTGCTTTAAAATGTAGAGAAAAAATTCAGAGGAATTTAAATCTTACCAAACGAAATATTTTACAAAAGAAAAGAAATAATCCTTATTATTTTTTAGATATATTGATCTTTATACTACTATTTTATCATCAAAAATTTATTAAGAACGAAACTACACTGTGGAAACTATTATGAAATGTTTTTCCTGACAAAGATGAGGTGAGAAAAAGACTGCAAGGTGCACAGCAGTATTTTAGTAGAAGTATTATTATGTTTAAGTAAAGAAATTTTGCATCAGAACGTAAAACATATATAGTTGTTATGCATGCGTTTTAACTGTATTAATGAATACTTGCTTTAATGTTACAAAATATTTTAGTTCAAGCGGAATTTTCTATTTAAAAAAATTCCACTGTTGGTCACTAGTTCACATTGGGATGGGCGCATTTTAACGACATAAATGAGATAATGTTAAGATTTCATCAAATAATCTAAAATGAAACAGTATTATTGAGTTAAAATTAATGACAAGGAGAAAATTTTGACCAGTAAACAGTTAAAAAAGTACTCAAAAAACACAAATAAAAATATGGTGTCGAATCTGGAAAATATAATGAATAATAATGGAAAGAAAATATTATAGTATTTTAGGCTGTTTATTATAAAATACAATTTTGCAATTAAAACTGAAATATCAAACATTTTGACAGTATTTTTAAAAAAAAGCTTTAAAATAAAGATCTGAAAATCAAAATAGAATGGTTTGTTTATTTTAAATAAGGAAAATACTTTACAAAATAAAAACTATATACATGCAAAGGATTCTTATAAAAATGTATTGGGTTTCATATGTTACCCTTGGTAAAAAAAAACCAGGAAACAGTTTCAAAGAACTCTATAAACTAAATTTTTAGATACAATCAAAAAGGAAAAATTGACTTTTACAATCTTTGTTTAACGTTATTTTCCATGAATCTAATCTTAAACATTTATTGTATATTTACTTATGCAACGCATTTTTTTTTTTAACTCGTGACAAATTATATATATATATATATATATATATATATATATATATATATATATATATAAATCGACAAAAAAGCCATTTATGCATATTTTTTTAAAAATAAAAAAATGGATAAGCAAACTATAGAAACTGGAATTATTTCAGTTACAACTAAAAAGGAAAAATGAACATTGATTTAACATTTCAATATTTGCTTAACATTCATTCTATGATGCGGTTCTTAAACATTTTTTCTTTTATAATATATTTATCTAGTTTTGAAAAGGAAATACTGTTTAGCATTCATCGATATAAAAAAAAGCTTTCAATTTGAGATTGGATTTTATTAGAAATTCAAACAAATCAGAATATTTTTTTTCTCTTTTTAACACAAAGCTGGAAAACTTATTCACATTTATTTAAATTAGCTATTGATTTTTAAGTGTCTAAGATAGTTTTGAAGTTCTCCGACTGTTTCTTTTCTTATAAAAATCGATAGTTAGCGATATTTGAAAAAGTGAATATTTTAAGATAACATCTTTTTCTGGATTATCCAGATTCAAAAATAGAGTTCATATTAAATTTTGGAAAGACTTTTAGCTTATGCAGCGTGAAGTATAATGCTGAAAGGTTTCAGTTTCTTCAATGATAATCGAAAAACTGCCTAGCACGTTCTGATAAAAATTTTTTGTGCATTTGCTAATCAATTGTTTGCGTTTTGAATTATTGCGTTAGAGGTGTTTGGAACATAGAGTGGAAGTATATATTTCAATTGTTTAGCAGATCATGTACCATATAATAAATGTTCCATATAATATGTACCATATAATATATTTAAAACTTCATTCGCTTCAAAAATGAACTGTACAAACTGAAAATATTAGTCGACATATTTCGAGAGGGAAAAGCGTACACCCATTTTCAAGACATAGCAAACGTGAATGAGTAAAAACGAAAATGATTTGAAACATAAATTATTTTATATTTGTTTTTCTTTTGTTTGATCTACTTTACGTCTGACACATCTTAAAAATTGTCACTTTTTTCTGAGCACTTAAAATCTGGGGATGTTTTTCCAATGTGCATATTTTAATTCAATGATACCTAAACCACTTCAATTTCTTGGGATTATTATTTTATTTACACTGTCCAGTCACCTGTCAAAAGTATTAGCCAGGCGTCTGCTGCGGAGGCCCATGCACAGCAACGTTCGCTGAACCGTTGTTGAGGATAGGATGCACTCTTGGTAGCCCCTTAGTTCATCTGGGCTGTCAGTTGATCAACAGTTGTACGTCTATTTGCCTGAACGCATCTCTGTAGCCTTCATTCGCCTCTGTCATCTATTGCTCGTGGTGCATCACATGTGCCATGCCTCTGATTTTGGATAGTGCCCTTTTGCCATGAACGGTATACTTTTACCACGGCGGCACGCGAACAGTTCAAAAAATTATCCGTTCCACCCTTGGCCCGAAAGCCAAAAATCATGCCCTTTTAGACGTCGGATGAATCGTTACATTTCTACATTACGCCAACGATTGAAATGCTTTCCGATACCCTAGGACACCCTTTATGTACACTCCACCGTAATGTGCTGCCACCTTCCTTCTGTGATTGGTTATTCCACGTTGACATCGAAAGTTGGTGGTGGTTACATAAATGTCACTGGACTGTGTAATATATAGGTTATATAAAAATTTGCAATATAAACAGAAAATAATTTAGAAAAAGAAATAAACCACTCTGGATTTTAATAACATAGTCATTATGAATTAAATAAATAAAACTATAATAATTCGGTTGATCGTGACACTGGTGTTCTTTTCTCTATATTTAATTATAAATATAATGCGAATGGTTAATATCTCATACATGATCACACATGATATATATATTAATTTAATAACAAGAGAGAAACATAAATGAATTAATTCATAGGGAATATTTATCATATATTAGATTGAGAAACTCCATAAATTATGACAATAAATGAACAGTTTGAATTAAAAATGACTGATAGATTTGTATATTTATATTACATATTTTTAGAATTAATTCATTAAAAATGAGATATCCTTTCCATAGAACGTATGAGATATAAACGTGAATAATAATAACGTTTTAATATTAGGATGCATCATTATTTAAATGTAAACGTTTATAAATGTACATATAGTTTTTTTTTTAACTCTTAACATATCTTAACTAACAATTATTTTCCTTCTTTCTCATATTTTGTTGTAAAGCAAAAGAAAGAGTGATTTATTTTTCACATGTAATCGAATATTTTTATACTGTTTTATTTCATGGTACAATTATTCATTAAACAATGTAACTCGAAGTGTTTATACCCTTTCCTAAATGCCAATAGCGCGAAGCGTAAATCATATTCGAAAAGTGCTAAGTTGCACATTGCCTCATAAGCCTTTTATCAGTTCTGAGCAATGTTGGGCTTCCTGGATGTTAGGTTAATCAAGGAAGGTATTGAGTACTGAAGGAAACCCGTGACCGTGATAATTGCACATAGAAACGAACCAACGTTCCGTAAGTATCAAGAATCAGGAAGTGCCATTTATTGAATGGATTCTTTTGTGCAAACATACATAAATTACATTAGCATTAAATAGAAGTTTGAAGAATTATGGTTGAGCTTTAGTGGTAAAATGTGTTTCCCTAAGCACAATTTTTTTATGGAGATCAGAATCATCTGTCTTACATTTTGCATATTAAAACACATAAGAGAAGTAAAGGGATTTTCACAATTTTTTTTTTTTTTTTTTTTTTTGTATGTAAGTAGATATTTTGCACCTCTATTACTAACTTTTTAACTTTCAGCAGTATGGCAAAACGAAAATTTATGTTGATTAAAGAATTAATTATAATATATAAATTATTATGCATTAAGTATGATATATAAATTTTGATACGTAAATTATAATATAAAAGTTATAACAAATAAAAATAACATTGTTTATTTCAAGAATTATATTTCTTATGTAATTGATTTCAAATCAAATGTACTTTAATTATGAATACTGAATTTTTTTTATTTTTTATAAATAGATTCATATGTTTTCTGTTACATAAAAATCTATATCTTTTTACCATGGTAAATCAAAATAAATTAAGCTTCATAAATTATTACATTTGAATTCATCTTTATGTAGTTTGTTATTGTTTCAAAAAACCCATATTTGGCTACGTTTACAGCCTGTTGAAACATTGGTTATCATCTTTATTTCTAAAAAAAAACTGAATTCAATGACAATATAAAATATATGTTGGTTTAAGCCTTTACAATTCACAGGAGAATGGTAGGAGATTCATAATCTTTTTTATTGAGAACATGTACATCAATGATGGAAGGAGGGAAGGTGACTATCGTGGTCCGCAGGTTCTTATGAAAGGTGGGTAATGTAAACTGGTCACCAAATGGTTGGTGCGGTCACTGAATACGAAGCAAAAATCAACATTTAGGAGTACAACAGCAGAGGCTCTTCTAAAAATGGATTTACACCCACCTTCCCCCCAACAACTGCCTGGGGGAAGAAATACTTGCTCTTTTTATTTATAGCTGGTCTGTTATTGCATTTTTGCACTATTTGTTAATAGTACTGTACTGTTAATTAAGATACTGAAAATATTTCATTAAGATACTTTGAGAATTCCTTTATATCATCCATGTTGATTATATTTACCTTCATGTTTTGACATAGAGCGAAAGAACAAAGTGGTGGTTATCAGGAGGTAATGCACCAAAATATCAACTGGTTGTGAACACATAGATCTTGGCTAACATTTTGTTTTTTATATACGTGCACTGAATCTTAGCACATATATGAGTATGTTGCTCTCCTTTTAAGTCTATTTTGCTAGCGCGCCGAACAGTTTCTCATATTAGTTACATATTCGGAAGGCCAGACTTCTTCTCTTATCATATTCTTTGGTAGTAAGGCGCGTCGTTGCATGGTGTCTACGTCTAAAAGCAAAATATCATCAAGACGTATCGCCTGACGTTGGTTTGTTAAATCAGTTGTTGAGTTGAGATCACAACAAAAACTGTCAACATGAGATAACCATCATTAATGCATACATGAAGCCGTGTTGGATGTGGATATGGGGAAACAGACGCATAGCTCTACATATGGAGTATGCAGGTGTTGCACGAGGAACACCAGAAACGTATAAAAGACAATCACGGTACAAAAAGTTTTTTTTCATCTTTTACATAAACTTAAGGTGCTTTGAAGTTAATTAGAAATCTTAAGTTTATTTTTAGGTTTATTTCAAGTCGACATCAAAAACAACCCCCAAGATGGATAATAAAGGTGTAGGAATTTGTTATATTCAATCTTAAGGTTGTTTTGAGGTTGATAGAAATCTACCTTATAGTTACCAGTTTAGAGAAGTTGTTTTTGAAGAGTCCGTGTTATTTTTTTACACCTCAAGCAAATAAGTACAGTGAAGGTGTGAAGTGAATAATTTCTCCCTACTTTAACAAAAAGTAATGCTGAGTTAACATTTTATGAGTTCTAAATGATTTTACAATTGAGGTTTAGGGATGAAGTTACTTTTGGTGTAAAACATAACACCAAATATATATTTTTGCACCAAATATATATTTTTAATTATCAACTAAACAATCTCAAAGACAACTTATATTTTGTAAGAGATTACATTTGAATAAATTAAGTCTACTTGCGCATGTGCTGTTAATATGAAGCTAGATGTTTCTTAAATGATACTTTATATCACTTAACTAAACTCGATGTAATGTGAAGGTCAAACTATATTGCTAAAAAACTCCCATGGTTAGCTAAGAAGCTTAAACAATATTTGAAAGTTCATTGCCTTCTTAAACAATCAATAACGTGTAACACAGAGTCATGAAGGATATACGAAAAGAAGAAAATGGTGTACTAATTGATAGTGAATTATCGCTCCTGGCAAGCTCCCAAAAAATCAAGTTATCTTATCTTATTGTTTTTAACGTAAGGGAGACTGTCAGGAAAACATGGTCTTCGTGTTGAGTAAAATTGTATTGTTTCAAAACCTTAAAAATATAAAATATTAAAATCCTAAAGTGCGTTTTACCAAACTTCTTCCCTAGAGGCTTAATTTTGTGATTGCACAGTTCAGAAAATGTTTTATATTTTATTTCATTTTAAATTTTTACCCCCTTATGACGGAATAAGTAAGCATGCGTGCACACAAAGTTGTTTGAATTAGTGAAAGTGAATGAATTTTCCTTAAATATAAAATTAACTTTGTCGTTAATTTTTTTTATGAATATAGATAAACATGTTATATTTTATTTATATCGTTGGAAAACTATTTTAAAACTTTTGTAAGAAAAACATTTTAGAAGTTCAAAATTTTAAAACAAAACTACTTTTTTTTAGTGGTTTGATTCAAAACTTTTTATTTAACCAGGTTGGATTGAATGGATTGAATGGAAATGTAGTCGCACATAAAATTATTTTAGGTTCTGAAATCCTCTTCCTTGGTGAAGCTATGTGAAAAGCTAAGTGAAATAAATCCGCAATAATTTAAAGGCGTTACTGCATAGAGACATCAAACATTTTATTTAAAAAGCTATGAAATAAAACTAAATTCAAACAAAAGTAAAAACTCTCAAAATATCCGTTTCAGTTCTGAATAACAAATTTCCGTTGCTGTAAGTGAGCAATCATGTTCTAATAAAACTTTAATATATGCTGAAAATAAGCTTTTATCTATTTTTTTTCTTCTCAATTTTGCATCAGAGTCGTTCTACTAATATAGTAGAGTATATATTTTTTCTTTTACACTTTTGAAATTTCATTTAGGTGAACTCATTAAAAATAATTTATTGCTATCCCTTTAACCTTATAATCATATTATTTTTATTTAATTTTCTCGTTTATTTTCTCAAGAATACGAAGTTCATTTCTTACTGAAGCATGTAAACAGTTGAAAGTCAATATCAATTATATTAAATTGGGAATTTAAATGAAATACTTAATTTAGTTTCGAGGAGATTTTAAAACCATAAGATGATGAACAGATTTTTTTTTCAAGTTATTAAATCCAATACTAAATCTTACTAAAATGAAAATTATTTCAAATAGAAAAGTTCAAAGATTTATTGCAGATATTCTAAAAATAGCTTATCAATGAAAATTAAATATCCCCATGAAATCAAGTATGCAATAATGAATTATTTTAAGTGAAATATTTTTTATGAATATTTAATACTTAATTTAATATGTTAAAAATATATATGAGCAAGCATATAATATTTTACGAACTGAAAAAAAAAGTGAATATCAGAGAGAGATGTAATCTAACCTACCCGAAGCATTTCCTGGTTAATTAGTAATGAACTTAAAAAAAACAAACATATATTTTGCAAGTTTGTCATGCGGAGTATTTTATTAATTGAAATTTATTAATTCCTATTTTATTATCCATTAATTATGATTTGATCCCAAATCTAAAAATGCTGTTCTTTTCATTAAAAATAATTTTATAATATTCTAACAAGTTCCAGTTTCTCCAGTAGTATTTACATTAATTATAATCGAATACAGTTATCGACATAGGAAACAATGGCAAGTCATGACAATTTGACTTTGCTTTAACTGGGAAATTTCATTTCATTATTTTAATTGAATATTTAATACAGTGCGCTTCCTGATTTTTCTCCTTGTAAACATAATTTTGAAATAGGTTCTCACTGTTTGCTTGATCAGATTTTTTTCTTTCGATTAAAAATTATTTACGATCTTTCATTTAAACATATATTCTACTTTTAGTTAATTGGAATTTTCCACTTTTAATTATGATAGATACGCTATTTTCGGTTTGAACTGTTTCTTTTTCTTTTGTATTTTATTTTATTTACTTTTGATTTTCACAAAGTGGATGGACTTATTTTTTTTCCATCCCGAAGCGTCTTATTACTCAGTCAGGAAGATTACTCAACAGATTCGGGATGATATAATTATGTTACACTGTGAATATTTGAAGTAGCTTAAAACATGAATAAAAACATTAATTTTTATCTAATTTTATTTTTAACCTAAATCAAATTATATAATAATGAAGTTTAAAAATATAGTCTCAATAAACAAAATTTATAAATTTGAAAATTTTGAGAAAGGGTATTTTTAATTGTTTTCTTAGCTTTAGTAACCTCTTGCCATGAAATGAACTCGATTTGTTTGGCTTTTTCATGATGTAAGTTTTTCTAGAGTTACGTTCCTAATGGCCAAACCTCAAGATTCTGTAGTCTCGCAATAGACTGAACCTAAAGACACGGTACCCAGTTGATCACTGAGGTCAAGCATCACTGGCTGCACTCAGTGACCACTTTGACCAGCCTATGTAAGAACCGAGGATACGTGGTATCGGTCCTCGTTTAACTGTTCTACCGTAAAGCGCTCGACTTCGCGCGCAGGTCGTCGGACTATCAAAACAGAGCAGTCATACCTTCAGCAAAGGATCAAAATTGCGATGGCATGTCTACGGATCATCCTCAGGGATATTTCCCGAACCGTAAACCGTAAAACCAATTGCCCTAAGTGACTGAGCGTAATAAAGGGTAATTAAAGTTCCGGCGTAAATAAAGTTTCTACCTCTGGTTAGGAGCACTAGTGGTCACTTCCTTAACGCGCGTTGAGTGTACCACACCCTACCCTTACAAAAAGTTGGATATTCCTAATTTGTGAAACCAAAATTCCTTATTGCATATAGTATCTGACTTTCTAATTGATCGCGACCTTCTGATCAAGTTCCAACTTGATTAAATGTTTCAGAAAGGATTTATTAATATATTTTACAGACATTGGGATATGACACACCCCACGCGCGCTGCGTTCTTGTGAGTCTTATTTTTTTATCGTTTTCCGACAAAATATGTACATATGAAATTCAAATCTTGCGTGCATTGTGAAAAAATCACGTTAAAAACTACGAGAATATGGTTAAATTAACTGTATTTCTAGTTCCATGGCTACATCAATAAATTCTGTAGTTTTCACCGAATTGCTTCTTCAATGTTTTCAATTTTATTAGCAACAAAATACGATTTTTTAATGTGTGATAAAATTAGTTTTTTTTTTTTTTTTTTGTGCATGATGCATTATAGAAAAGCCTAGAAACCATTTATTTGGAAACTTAGCAGAATTATAATTTTCAAAACCAGAATTTCCGGTAAACCGTTATCATAAGAACAGCGAAATGACCAAATGAATTGTTGGTTAAATTAACGAAATTATGTATATTTTTAATTTTATTTTTCTCCAAAGATTTCAATATAGTGTGGCAGTTTTAACCTGATTTTTTTTTCTCGTGTAATAGAGTAAATTTTAAACATTACATGATGTTAAATCACTTTTAGCAATTTTTTTCAGTTTTCAGACTAACCTATATGTGCCAATAATGTCACTTTCAAATGCTAATTTCCCTCCAGATCTAGAAGCAAGCATCTGGTTTTACAAGATTCAGTATTAAAGCTAATAAAAAATCACTTTGAACAACAATCGGAGTCTTAGACTTTACCGAGAATTTTAAGAACTGTATACAAAGGGAGGGCAGATGTCACGGATTCAATCGAATCCGTGACATTTGAATAGGAACAAATATGTACAAATTAGGCAAAGGAGAGTAAAAGCCCTAAAATTAAAAAAAAATACATACTATAAACCTCACGAACGTATTTCATTTAAAGTGCAAGTAGATAAAATAAGTCTTGTGCAGTTAAAATTAGAAATATGTTTATTTCATTAATGTGTTTTTATATGCACGAATTTCAATTGTTTGTAAATTAGTTTTTAAATCATATCTCTAATCGCTAAAGGTTTATTTTCTTGTTATACAAAAATACTAATTTAACGAACTTTAATATTCGGAAAACATTTATAACTACTACTAAAACATATGGGAATTAGATATGCTTATCATAATATTCTTAAAAAGAAACCATGTTTGAAGATATTTTACTTTGTTACCAATGGATTAATTCTGAAATGTAATAATGTTATGGATGTGTATTTTTTTAACTAAATAAACAAAATAATTAATACTTCTTTATCGTTTTTTACTTCTCTTTCTCCGAAGCAGAGAGTTTTTTCCCTAATTATATAATAGAGAAATATAAAAGAAGATTTTTGTAACAAAATTAAGCCTTAAGTATTTTGTTTCTTTTTTAAAGTAATAATTGTTAAGATTTATTATTTTATTATTTTAAATTATCACACATTTCAATTTAAAAGGCTCATTGTTCTAATGACAAAACTTATTAAATTTATGAATAGTAACATTTAGAATTGTTTCTGAATTTCAATGCCCGTTTTATGTCCCGTTAATGAATTAAATTCAAAATGTAGATTAATTAGAAATGATTAAAAAAATTAAAAAAAAATATTATACTTAACTTATTTAAGCGGACAATCTGAGGCTTAAAATAAAAATAATAAGTTTCGAAGGATTAAATACAGGTACGCAAATATATGCTAGACCGAAAAAAATCTTATTTAAAATCTCTTTTATACAATTATATATTTTTTCTTCTAGAAAACAATATTTTTCAGTATTAGAGCTCACTCATCCTTAACACAATAGTTTTATTGAAGTGTAAAATTTCGAGTAATAATGGATAGAATTTAGACTGAAAATAAGAAATTACTTAAGCGAAGAAATAATCCCTGTAAGAAATGGAATAGAGGAAAATAAATTTTTAATTATATGTGTTAAGACAATAAAGCCTTTAAAAAAATGGGTTATTGTAAATTAGTTTATACTTTTTTTACCATCTAATATATTTCCAGTTAATATTAGACAATTATAGTATATATATATATATATATATATATATAATTCATTTGTAAAATTACGAAATATCCCTTAAAAAATTTTTTTTTAATAAATCATCTCTTTTTAAAAAAGAGTGGTCCGTCTTATAAATTTTTCTCTTACATCTGGCTCCTTCGAGCTTCGGAGTTGAATCAGAAAAATGGCTAAGCCTATGGACATCATAAATAGATCACGAACTTCATTTAAAGGCAAAATAACCCGTCTAGAAAACTTTCTACAAATTGATGACCTGCGTGATATCACAGAGTTAAATGTCAAACTAAGAAGTGTAGAAGTCTTGAAAAATAGAAGTGAGATATTACGACAAGAATACTACAACTTGGACATCCAACCTGGTGATATTGACGCCATTGATACTGATTTGAATAAGTGTGATGATCGTTTGGATGATTTAGAGGTGGGAATTTTAAAATTAATAAATTCTAATAAATTACCGAACTCTGATTCTAATAACAAGATAGAGAATAATCATAAACTAAATGATAACTTAGAAACTGTATTAAAAATTCCTCCTGTTAATTTTCCTATATTTACTGGAAAAAATGATCATTTTTCTAGTTTTAAAAATCAATTTGATGATTTAATTACTTTTAACAGTCAACTCAGTGAAATACAGAAACTATATTATTTAAATTCTTGCCTTGCTAATGAAGTAAAAGAATTTGCTACTACCTTTGATATATTTACTTCTTTATATGGAGCATTGATTTCAAGATATGACAATAAAAGATTAGTGGTAGATATACACATTCAATCCATTTTGAATTTTTAAAAAAATCGAAAAAGAAAATGCTGTGGAAATTCGCGCCATGATTGATTGTTTAAATAAAAATTCTAGAGCTTTAAAGGTGTTGAAATACAATCAAGATCCTTTTTTTGATATATTTTTACAAACTATAATGTTAAAAAAAACTCGATAAAGAATCTTGTAAAAACTTTGAATTGCTACAAAAAACAAAAGAAATTCCCTCTTTCAATGAGTTCATAACCTTTTTAGAGCAACGAGAAGCTGTACTTTTATCCGTAGATAGAAACTGTTCTTACGAAACAAAAATAAAAATGCCCCAGATGTTTCCCTCTAAACCTAAAACTCTTTTAGTGTCTGAAAACGATAACGAAAATAAAAATAAGAATTGCTTTCTTTGTAAACAAGGTATGCATCCCATTTTTCGCTGCACATTATTTTTAAATCTTGATATTGATGAAAGAATAAAGATAATTCGTGTTAATAATGCGAAATATATCTGAAAAAAAAATCATACAAAAGCCCAATGTATTTCCCCATATCGGTGTCCTTGCTCCTTAAAACATTCAAAGCTAATTTGTACGAAATTAAATTCGAAAGAAACTGAATCAAATATTTCTTCTTCAAATTCTATGATTATTAATCATCTGCGGCCTCAAAGTGAAGTTGATCACGTGTCAATTCCTTCTTCTTCTAGTGGTAATCAGAATCCCAATGCTTCGGTTTTAAGCGTAAGCCACTAATAAACAAAACAAAAAATACGGTTTGCTCTCAACTGCTGAAATATTTATTACATGTGCAGATGGTAGGAGAATAAAAATAAAAGCGATCCTTGACTCAGCTTCTAATATATGCGTATTAAAGAAAAATATGAGCGATTTATTAGGGATTAAAAAGGAAAAAATAAAAACACCGATTTTAGGTTTAAACGGATCGATCCAAAACATTAATAGGAGCCGCGATGGCTCAGGGGATAGAGCGTTCGCCTTCCAATGAGGCGAACCGGGTTCGAATCCCAGTCGATACGATTTCCGCATCCGGCTTGCACTGACCACAGTGCTGAAGTGAAATATCCTCAGTGGTAGACGGATCATGGGTTAGAGTCCCCTTGCCGTCAGGCTATCCGTGGGAGGTTCTCGTGGTCTTCCTCTCCATGTAACGCAAATGCGGGTTAGCTCCATCAAAAAAGTCCTCCACGAAGGCAACTTTCTCCCAATACTCGATCCAGGAGTTCCCTTGTCTTCTGGATTGGGTTCAAAATTACAAGGCTACGGAGTTGAACATTAGTAGCCGTAAACCCATTAAGTTGGGTCGGCTGTTCAACGCCGGTTATAAAAAAACAAACATTAATAGGTAATTAACTACATCTATTTCGAATGAAGATTTTAGTTTTAATGAATTAATTGAATTTTATGTGATCGAAAATATTACGGGACTCACACCGCCCACTACTCTAGACATTTCGCAAATAGAGATTCCTCTTTTTTAAAATTAGCCGATGAGTGATTTTATGAAGCTACTGAAGTGCACGCGTTAATAAGTTCTTATATTTTTCCCAAGGTTTTGAAACAAAATACGTATAAAATAAATGATGATCTGTTTTTTAAAGAGTCGTCTTTGGGGTGGATAGCTTGCGGTAAACTTAAAGAAATCGAAATTACTCAGGAAAGATATTGTTTTCTAACTAAAAATGATTCGCTACAAGATACACTAAAATTGTTTTTTGATTTGGAGGGGCTTGGGATTAAAGACGATCCCATTTTACAAGACAAAGATCAGGCCATTAAAATATTTAATGAAACTGTTGAAATCAAAGACGGTCGTTACATAGTACAACTTCCATTTAGAAAAGACCATAATAAATTTGAGGATAATTATTCTTTAGTGAAACAACGTTTCCGAAGCTTATGGAAAAAATTTAAGTATGATCCGGATCTCTATGATAGATACCGTGAAATTATACAGGATTATTTAAGTCAAGGTATTATAGAAATAGTTAAACCTGATAGTATACAGGATGAATGTGAAAGACCTATGTTTTACTTACCCCATATGGCCGTTAAAAAAGAAAGTTTAACAACATCGTTAAGAATTGTGTTTGACGCTGCGGCACACGAGGTCAATGAACTCTCTCTCTCAATGACTGTTTGTGGCCAGGGCCCAATTGAAACCCCAATCTTTTGGATGTACTTATTGAATTTAGACTCAACCGAACAGCTTTTTGTTCTGATGTGAAGCAGGCTTTCCTTCAAATATGTCTTGCTGAGATACACAAAGACGCAGTAAGATTCTTTTGGAGCAATGATGAACCAAGTGTTTCCAAAGATCCGAAAATAATTATCTTCCATTTTAATAGAGTGAATTTTGGAGTCAACTCAAGTCCATTTCTACTCGCTGCTACTATGAGGCACCATATCAAAAAATATGAAAATGATCTTCCTGTTATTGTTCAACTTCTAGATAGAAATCTTTATGTAGATGATTTCATTTCCGGTAACAATGATTTTGATGAAGCATTAGAAATATCTAAAGATGCAAGATAGAAAATAATAGAAGCTGCAGGAATGACTCTCAGGAAATGGATTACTAATGACGCTAATTTGATGGAGCAGTGGAAGAATGAGGGACTTGATACTCACCCTGCAAACACTCGTGTCAGTCTGTGCTCCAATCAGACTAAATTGTTGGGACTTTTATGGAACACCAGTGAAGATTATTTTTCTGTGGATACCAGAAGTCTCCTAAAATTCGTCTCCTCAAACAAAAGTACAAAACGTTCGATACTCAAAGCTATAGGGAAGATATTTGACCCTTTAGGGTTAATTTCATGCTTCACCATACGAATGAAATGTCTGATCCAAGAACTATGGAGTGAAAAAATTCCTTGGGATGAATCTTTGCCACCGAAAATAGAGAAAGAGTGGATAAAATGGTGCGAAGAGATACCCTTTTTGGAAAATCTTAAGATACCTAGACTGGTTCTTAATTCTCTATCCAAGGAGGATATCGTCGAGATTCGTAGTTTTTGTGACGCCAGTAAGAAAGCATACGGTGCTACAGTATATTTGAAAGTTTACACTCCAAATTGACCGATCGTTAGACTTTTGACTTCTAAAAGCCGAGTAGCTCCTTTGAATAGTGTGACTTTGCCTAGACTTGAATTGCTGGGAGCTCTAGTTGCAGCTCGCTTGACATCTAAAGTAAAAAAGATTGTGAATCTGAAAAGGTCTTCAATTGCATATCATTGGACTGACTCTAAAATTGCACTCGACTGGATAAAGGGAAAGACAACTCGTTGGAAACAATTCGTTGCAAATCGAGTTAAAGAAATAGTCACTTTGACAGATCCAAACTCCTGGCACCATTGTGCAGGTACAGATAATCCTGCAAATATTCTCTCTCGCGGAATTAGTGCTGAATGTTTGGTTGATAGTTCCAGGTGGTGGACAGGTGCTGAAATTTTGATGGAATCTGATTTTCGAGAAACTTTTGAACAATCATTTCCTGATATAGAATCCCTTGCCGAAGGCGAAAAAGAAACATTACTCCGAGAAGCAAAAACTGTTTTCTCAACCGAGAGAACGGAAGAGACTGTTTTGCTAACTGATGATTCACAGACCCTGATTGATAAACTTTTAGAACTCTCAAATAATTACTATAAAACTAATCATATTTTGTGTTATATTTGCAGATTTTTTTATAATTTTAAACATAAGGATAAGAAAATGGGACCCGTGACAGTTGACGAGGTAAAGTATTCTGAAAGTATCCTGATCAAGCATTCTCAGAAGACACTGGTAAATAAAAACATTTTTTCTTGCAATTTTTCTAGCTTAAATCCCTTTGTAGACAGTGAAGGTTTAATACGAGTAGGTGGAAGGCTGGATAATGCTTCAGTACCCTTTGATCTAAAACATCAGATAATCTTACCAAAAAATTCCAAATTAAGTAAAATTTATTTCGATGTCGTAATCTTGCACGTCAAAGTGTACATCAATGTGTAACATGTTTCAAATCTAAGCCCTTCCTTTCCACTCAAATTATGGGTTATTTACCAAGTGAAAGAGTTAACATGTCACCCCCATTTTCCGTCACAGGTATAGACCTGTGCGGCCCTTTTGCTGTTAAATATAAACATCAACGTAAGGGTACTCTCAACAAAGTATATATCTGTATTTTCATTTGTTTTTCCACAAAAGCCATCATCATGAACAGCTGACTGATTTGACTTCCGATTCGATGATTGCCACACTGAAACGATTTACGAGTAGACGCGGAAAATGCTCCAAAATCTATACCGATAATGCCACTAATTTTGTTGGGGCTAATTCTCAATTAAAAAAGTTTTATGGATTAATTAATTTTCCAGATCAGATTTTGGCTAATTATTGTACATTTGAAGGCATAAAATGGAATTTTATTCCACCAAAATCACCCCATTTTGGTGGTCTTTGGGAGGCGGGTGTAAAATCAGTAAAACATCATCTTAAAAGAGCAGTTGGAAAATTTCATTTCACTTACGAAGAGATGGAAACAATAGTTATTCAAATAGAAGGAATTCTTAATAGTCGCCCCCTTTGCCCCTTAAGCGGTGATAATGACAGTTTTGAAGTTTTAACACCAGGTCAATTTCTAATAGGGAAACCTATAACATCAATTATCGAACCAAATTTAACTGATTTAAATGATAATCGTCTAAGTCGGTGGCAGAAAACTACAAAAGTTGTACAACTTGTATGGGAAAAATGCAAGTCAGATTACTTAAATACATTACAAGCTAGATTAAAATGGATGGTAACAAAAAACGATTTAAAGATAGGAGAGATGGTACTTGTAAAAGAAGATTTCTTGCCTTTAAATACCTGGATCTTAGGCCGAATAATTTATGTTTATCATGGTTCGGATAATAAAGTGCGTGTAGTAAAAATTCGTACAAAATCTGGAGTATTTAAAAGAGCTGTCTCTAAAATAGCTGTCTTGCCTATTGATTCATTAAAAAAAAAGGACTGTATTTTTCATAATGTCATATGTTCTGTTTTTTACATTTTTATAATGTTTATGTTTTATATTGTCAAGTTATGTAATATTTGTGTTTATTTTTTAAATTTTATATGTTAAGTTTTTGCATGTGAACATTGCAAGGCCGGACGGGATGTTGGCGCGCATGCCCGTCAGCGCCCCAACCGGCAGAAGTTCTTGTAACTTCCATAATGACAGACGTCTCATTTGTAGCTCCGTCTAATTAAAAATAAAACTTCTGAAATCGCCTTTAGCGATAATTGAAATAAATAAAAATAAATCATCTCTTTTTAAAAAAAAGTGGTCCGTCTTATAAATTTTTCTCTTACACTAACTTCGATCAAATTATCTAACCAGTTTATATGATGACAATGAGAAAATAGCAACTTGCTTTTCATTTTAATATGAAAGCTTATAATTATCTAAATCCACAAATCCCCAATACTCATTTAAATTGATATCGTCATGGTGTTTGTAATTTTGATGGTTTAATTTTTTAAGGACGTGCTTTAAAACATTTTCATTAATTTTTCTTTGCCAAACTTATATTAAACCTTATTTCAATCTAAAAATAAAAATAAAAACTCAACAAAAATAAATTTGTACCTGCGTCCATTCAGATTTAAAAAATTTAAAGACCTGACAGCACAAAATAATCTTTCATTTTCAAACTAGACTAAATTAAGGTATTTCTCTCCAAGGAATCACATATATATTTTTTTTTTTTTAAAAATTCAATAGAATCTTTATTCACTAAGCTCATCATGCATATTAGTGTTTATACTTTACTTATCCTACACCACCGTCAATCTAACAATAATGATTTTTCAATGAACGATTCTTTTTAGATATCTCCACGGGATTTTTTCCCTTGTACAATGATAATTTGCAATGTATCACGCATTCACGTTGGAATAAATGTTCGTGAAATTTGGAGGGTTTGCCATTAATTTATATGACTAGTACCAGTATTTGTAACGAACTTCAGCAAAATTAAAAGTGTTAACCTCGGAATTAAATGGGCGTCTTATTGAAGCTTCCTAACTGAATTGGAGGGCCAGTTACATTTCTCTGCTAGTTGCGCAGAATTACCGAATTCGATCCGAGGTGTTTCAAGAAACATTGAGTAGACATCCTTTGTCGATCACTGATCTTCAACTGGAGGTTAAACCATTTACAGTACTGCACTGTCAGGGAAGACATATCTTTATTTTTCGACGTTTTTAAAGATATTCTGAAGTTTGTTTTGTCAGCTCGTAAAAGTCTAAGAGTCGGGGATGACAAAAACTGGATAAATAAGTAGCTCGTGCAACGAAATAACATGATCGGAAGTCAATTCCTGGTACTAGTCTATTAGTTTAGATAGGGGTTATGTAGAAATGAGTTTAAAGAAGTTTTTGATAAGTCAAGAAAGAACTTTGTGCTAATAAAAATATTTTAATGGAATGGCATCTCCACTTAGAAATGAGTTCCGTGATTTACAATCATATTCTTATGATGGATGGACAATAGAGTTTTCTGAAGTTTTTACAGATATTCATATAGTGCCGTCTTTTCCAGGTTGTGTGCAGTCAGAAATATCAATCAATGCACATTCAAATGAGATTTAATCATCATAAAGATTTGCTCATTCAAATCATTAAAGATTGAAGAAGAATAGTCATCTTAGTCATGCGTTGAAAGTAACATTTCAGTCTTCAGTCAAATTGAAACTTTTTTTTTTAATTTGTGAATCTGTGATTTCTTCTCCTGACACACTTCTTGTAGTGCAATTTTATACAGAGTAAATGGCTTACGCTATAAAGTCCTCCCAGCATCTGCAATATTTAAGGTAGGCTGCTCTTGAGATGAGTAACAATGCACCTATTAAGCTACATTGATTAACACAGACAGCAACAAAAATGAATGTGAACACACTGATAGTGGAGTTTATGCAAGGTATGGGGGAAAATGCTACTCTTAAACGTAAAAGTGCTGAATATTTCTCAGTTTTTCGATCAGTAGTGTTCGCAGCAGATATGGCTGTCATTTATGTTTTGGAACACGACTTAACCGGGTAGATATGAATTCTCTCAGTTTTGTTTAATATATTGATAGTTAGAGAGATGTTAGTGACCGAAGGAGAATTGATGTTATAAGTAAGCTCCGAACATTTTCCAAAACTTGTGATGTTCATCTGCAGTGGGTAGCATATCATGCGAACCTACACCTAATGATATTGCAGAGAAACTAGCAAAGGATCCCACTGTTATGCCTGAGACAAATCCTTTGATTACCTTTTATAAAACTCATTGGCGCGAAAGCTGATAGAGGACCACAACCTACTGTGTCCATCTCAGTTTTCTTGACCTTGTGTTCTGGGGTGCAGGAGCAGATGTTCAGGTTGGGTGGTCAGACGAACTCGGAAACCCCGTGTTTAGACCCCAAGCTTACTTGATACATGTTTTATTGATACACTGATGGGAGGAAAGGCTGAATCAACCTGCCCGGCACAAGGATCGAACCCTAGACTTGTGGCAGGAGAGCACGAAGTGCTAACACTTAACCATCTCGCTTTACCTTAAATTATATTCAAGAAGAAAGGTCTCTAATGATATTTTTCGATATAGCCACCAGTGCATTTAAGGTATCGTAGTAAAGGTCCCGAAATCACTATGACATTTGAGGGGAACAAGAAAAGACGAAATTACTTTGGAACTTTTAACTTACGCCGCTTAAAGATCCGTAGTTTCTCGCGAAGTTTTTAAGAAGTTGGAAGTAGTACAAAGTGCAATACCATTCCAAACTATCTACTCAACTCTGTTGCCTTAGCGCAAGATGACCAATTTAAATATCCCGATGTTGTGTTGGGGGTCATGAAAGCAAAAAGGCTCATAGATATAATCATTAGAATCAGATTATAGGGCTATGAAAAAATAAAACAAGAATAATCAAATTTGAACTTTTAAAAAGTAATATTTTATTATAAACATGTGACTATTGGATTATTTAATTAACGATGTGAATGCATCAATATTAATACTAAATATATTAATGTTATTCCCACAAGCAGAACTTACGTATTAATTTTCCTAGGGCAAATCTGGAAACTTCTCTTTAAACGAAAATATTTTCGAATCAGAATAGTTAAGAAACTGCTATAAAAATGCAATTTTCTAACATATTACTAATATATTTTCTTTTTTTCACTGGTGTATTCATATTATCGAATATAAAAATTATTCATATTTATTTGCATATATTTCATTTTAATTTGGCACTATATATATATATATATATGGAATGGTAATTTTAATTTTAATTGATCACTTTCACCATGAGATGTTTGCTTTTTTTACATGCAGAATATTTAATAATATATTTAAAAATATTCGCAAAGACAAATATTTCTTTTTGATTTTATGATTATCTTTGTATATAAACTTAAAAGAAAAATTTTACTGTAGAAATATTTGCTACACGATGATACCTTTAAAAAGAAATATCAAAGAAAAAACAATGATGGTGCTAAAAATAAGAAACGTATACTGCTAAAATGGTAAGAATCTATTATTAGTTTTTCTCGGGATGTCTGTAAATAAATACGTAATATAGAGGAAATTGAGTTTGTTTGGTTAAATACTATTTTATTTTGTTAAGTTTTGAACTATGTTTGAGTAGAAGAATCGATATCTTGTAAACGTATCATAAGTGTTATGCTTTCTTTTATATTATAAACAATAAAAAACGCATATTAATATTTTCCTCTTGACCGCTGTTTTAGAAAATATTTGCCAAATGCGCTTTTTACTCTCCCAACTTAGAAAGTACTTAATAAATTATTAGTAAAAAGTTAATAAATTAATATGAATTGTTAAAGAAACATTCTGATTTTTTAATTTTATTGATGTGGTTGTCAGTTTTCAAGTTATTTTATATTAAAATCAAAAACTTTTAAAATTTATTATAATTATTTGATTGCACAATGTAATTTAGTTTAGTTATTAGTGAGAGAATTAAAATATTTACAACTCCATAGTTGAATATGGGTAAGACAGCACACTTTGTCTAAATTTTTTATTCCATTGAGTAGTAAAATATTTTATACAGTATTTCGGAATTTCTGTTGTTAAATAAATAAAAAAAATGTAGTAAACTCATAACTTTTAAAGCCCCGTTTTCTTTTGACTAATTAAAAATAATAAGAACTTTAAAAGTTCATAAAATCTTAAATCAAATCTGGAGTTATTAAAGCTTTGATGTATACCCGATGTCTCTGATATAGCATTATAATGTATACCAACAAGCTAGAGAGAAACACCTTTTAATAATTTAATTATATTGTTGCTAGCTAATGTGCTGTTAAATAGAGAATATGTTATCAACAATTGAGAAGTAATTGTGAAAACGATAATGTGTAGTAATAATCTTACTTTCAACAATTTTGAACAGTTATATTTCATGGGAAGTCTTTTCGTTTTATCTAGTATATTAATAAGGTTCATCTTAGCAATATTTTTTATTT
The DNA here is from genome assembly GCA_949128135.1 of Parasteatoda lunata. NCBI lineage: Eukaryota > Metazoa > Arthropoda > Arachnida > Araneae > Theridiidae > Parasteatoda > Parasteatoda lunata. The sequence continues at coordinate 72,772,558 of OX421972.1, read as the reverse complement.
CCACTCTTCACACTATCTTCCATAGAAATAATTTTGATAAGTAACCATCTGATGGCAAAAATGTAAGTGCCGAATCCTTGGCTGCTCTCAATTTGTGATTACCCTACACCGTTATGCTCGAAAATAGTTAAAAAGTAAAAATGTGCGAACGAAGAAAAATAAATATAGTGATAATAAACATTTCTCATTGCATGGCAATAAAAACATAGAGTTTAAAACTTCATAAATACTTTAATTTTGTTATTTTACAGTTCTCATACTCCTGTAATTTAATTTTGTTCATCAATTAGGAATGTTTATTTCCAAAAAGTATACTTTTCAAATTAAATGCATATTTTTCGCTTTTTAATATATAATAATGTAGCTTTGCATTTCAAATTGAAGTTAATCCATATTTTAACAATTAATTTAAAATAAGACATATTATTTGAAGTACAAAAAATAAACTTTTGTTTGTAAATTTTATGTTTCCTGGATTAGAAGTAAATTCTTAAAATCAATTTGCGAATATTTAATTTAGTTTGAATTTGTTTTAACAAAAACGTTAATTATAATCAGAAACATTAATTTAGTAAATTTTGAATAAAAATATCATTATTTAAATTTAAATCTGTATTATTCCTTTCCATGAACTGCATTTTCTTTCGTAATATTTTAGAAAGAAATGCGTTTATATATATATATATATATATATATATATATATATATATATATATATATATATATATATATATATATATATATATATATATATATATATATATATATATATATATATATATATATATACATATATATATATATATATATATATATATATATATATATATATATATATATATATATATATATATATATATATACATATATATATATATATATATATATATATATATATATATATATATATATATATATATATATATATAGGTATATATATATATATATATATATATATATATATATATATATATATATATATATATATATATATATATAGTTTTTTTTAAGGTAGAATGAAAGCTATGGAATGAGAAACTAATTCCAATTAAATTAAAATATACCTTAGTTTTGCCAGAGATATTTCATTTAATCAATCAACCATGCAAACTATTCCCTTTTTCAAACTTTAAATCCATTTTCATTTGCAAATTAAGATCAATTACAATCTATCGAAATGTTAATTTTAGAAAATAAGAAGAATGTATGATCGCAGTAAAAGGAATAGAAACTCTATTTCTTTAACACAAATGTTTTTTAAAATATCATAAATAAAAACATTTAAGAAATCAAAACTATACCAAATAATTAAAAGAAATTGTTTTTAATTAGCCTTATAGCGATTTTCAAAATTATATTTAAAAATATACTAACTTCCAACACACAAAGTTTAATAAATTTTATAAAAATTAATGCAATGAAGTTCGGGAATTTAGTTTATCCATAAAGCTTACGGCATGAGGAGATTCAATATGCAACTTGAAATATCATTTATCTAACTCAGTTAATTAATTTCAAAATTTGCAGCTCTAAACTATGATACATTTCAAATCACTTATGTTAGCCTCCGATTCCGAAACCAATTTCCAAGTAAGTGGTCATTATTGTTCCCATGCAAATTACAAGAAAGAGGTCAATGGAACATTTAAATGAAGCCTGAGTCAAACAGGTTAAATATGGAAATCTTAATTAAGATATAACAATGCAGGTAGTAGTACATTGTTCAAGGTAAATAACAATTGATTTATGTAAGCTTCAACGGTTGTATGCAAAAGGAAAGGAAGCTTGTGTATCCAAGTCCCCCTTATGATATGATATTAAGCTTGAATCTCATTTAAAATTTACACATTTGTCATAAAACTGCAAAGAAAGAATTGGTAAGATTAAACATAGTTTATAGGAAATGTATTGAAATGAACAAGTTTCATTTTAATAATGCAATACAGTTTTGTTTTTAATTATACAAGCAAGATGTTCTAGATAACTGACAATAGTAGGGAAGAAAAAGCTTTTAAGCTGACGCAAATGGCTGATGGAACAAGATCATAGAAATCATAGAATAAAAAAAAAAAAAATTAGAAAAATGCAGTGCTTAATATTACGGTAAAATTTTGACAGCAAATTGTATGGAAAATGTTGCTCAGATTAATCCTTTTAATAGAGGGTAACGGAAGATTTTTCATCCCCTAATGCGTCAGTACTAACACACCAATGTGTTTATGGCGTAGTGTGAGTATCTCGATTCTGATTGTTTGTTGAAACGTGTCATTTTTTTTTCCGTTAGCAACTTTTTCTCCGTTTTATTTCGAGTAATCCAAGGCGTCAAGTATCAAATCTCTTACGTGAAATACTTTATATTCTTTCACAAAGATTTCAATTCTTTCACTCTATATTTATTACACAACATAAATACATGCACGAACCATATAAAACATAAACAAACTAAATTATGCATCGAAGTCGCCAGGTACAGAAAATAAAAACGCGTCACGATCGCAATAAAATACATAAACCAATAATAGATGTAAGTTAAGTAAAAGTAAAATAGAGGGGAAAGAATTATATTATAAATTAGATGTGCTATATGCCGGCCGGCCTGTGTAGGGGGCCGGGAACTGTCCTTGCATCAGAAAGGTTCTGGGTTCGAATCCCAGGCAAGGCATGGATGTTTCTTTCTCTCAGTGTGTTCTGTGTCCTTTCTCCTTTGTGTGTGTGAATGTGACCCGCCCTATAATTAGGTTTGTGGTTGAGTGAATGGTGTGGCAGAAGTCAAATTCCTGGCCATAGATGGCGCCACCAAAAAACAGGAACAATCGCCCGCCCTCTGACTGAAAACAGGCATACGACAAAAAAAAAATGTGCTATATGGTGGTGAACTTCTAATATTGATTTGTTGTTGATCAACTGTGAGAATGTTAATGAGTTCTGTGAATAAATTGTGAATGCATTAGAATAAATGACTAACGTTAACCAACATTCTAAATTAAGAAGAGAAACTTAGCTGGATTTTAACACGCCATCCTGTTTCTAAGCAATCAGCTGGCGCTGATGTAGTGGGTCACTTGTCTGTGTATCAGTGATCGTCTTCTTCTCTAGTTGCAAATACACAATTGCCGTAGTTTAACGCAAATTTTCGAGAATGTAAAGACATTTTTTTGAAGCACATAATTTATATTTTAAGTTAGTATGCAGTAATAATTAGTTTTGTAAGTGAAAGAAAATAATTTCAGTACTTATATCATAAATTACAATATTAATCTTGCAATTCCGAGGAACACAAATTTATTTAAATAAAAACATCTTCAGCAGATGGTTAGAGGTATTATGCCTATCTCTGTAAATAGTGTATAAAGTTGGGTAAATATACTAAAAATGTTTGCTAAGAATTCCTGAGGATAGGAGTTTTATATCACGTAGAAAACGTAACAGTATTTCATTGACAAAAAAGAGATTTCTTTATGATGCAAATAGATGATACCCTCTTCTGCAAGTAAAACGCTTATCCTGATAAAACAATTTTTGTATTCTGAAAAGCAACACTTGAGGCTATAAAATCTCGTTTATACTTTAAGTTATCATGAAAAGATTTATTTTATGCTAAAGTGGTTCCGTTGAATGGAAAAATACATAAAGCAGGTTTTTTCCTGTTTCTCTTTTAAATCATGGACATACTTTTTGATGCATATAAATGCATTATATTTTTAAAGGTAAAAAACATTTTAGCAGTGCATTTGTTTATTTTCTTAATCCCAGAGAAAGTGTAAATCAATAAAGAAAAATGTTTTAATGTTCACCGCTAGTTAAGAGCAAATAATTACTTAACCACAAAATAAATTGAATGTTAGTGCTAAATTATTTAATGACCATCTTTGAACAGCCAACCCAATTTTTGAGTTTACGACAACCGATGCTTATCTCCATATCCTCGTAAATCTGAACCCAATCCAGGATCAAAGGGAATTTATGAATCAAGTATTTGAATTTGGATAGAACTAATCTCGATGTGCGTAAAGAGGAAAATCCCGAAAACCTCACTCGGTTAGCCTGACAACAAAGACACTCTAACCCATGATCCGTCTACCACGAAGTATATTTTACGTCAGCACTGTGGTCGGTGCGAGCCGGGTGTGGAATTCGTATCGATCAGTAATTGCTGAGATTTGAACCTCATTGGCTGGCTAGTGCTCTATTCGAACCTCATAATTCTTGTGCTAAAATATTACATATTTAGTAAATTTATGATTGCTTTGAATATTATCGCTTCATAGTCACTAAAAAGTACGTTTTTCTTAAAAAATATAATTGACTATGACCACCTGCAGTATGATTTTTTTTATAATTCAGAACAAAACCTAGTCAAAAAAGTATACAGATTAAAGGAATTAAATTAATGTTTTGGAGAAACTAAAAAATCGACTCCTTTTTAAAAACTGTAATCTAGTACCTATCTATTTTTGGTGCTGAAAAACTATAAACATTGTGTATTATTTTAAGTTTATACAGAATCGAGCGTTTAAGCAAACATCAAAAGACGTAGTAAAATCTAATCATCAATAATTGGTAAAACAAATTAGACCAAGTCAAATGCAATTACTTTATATATGGTTGGTAACAGCCCCGAGGATAAATAGATGAATAAAATTTGGAAGATAAGCGTAAATTGTGACTTTATTCGTATTGTAAGTGATGTAATTGTTGACAAAAAACTCCAGGTACGCATTATGAAAGAGTTTATTGTTGTGGCTTATTTAAGGTCTAGCTGCAAGCTAGATCATGTCAGGATTCCATGTCAGGATATAATAAGAGGTGTAGTTTACTTAATTATCAACATTATTTTTGAAGATATGAACTTCGAATTTCTATTTTTGTTTAGGTAATTTGGAGATTTGAATTTTTGACTTATGATGGCGGACATCGAATCCTAACTTGGCTCAACTGTTTATACCAGTACGTACGCGAGTACGTAGTAGATGATTTGGAAAGTAATTTCAACCTTCTATGTTCAGTGAGCAAACTTATATTAGCCTATTTAATACCAATCGAGTAACATTCCTCTTTTCTGATTGATTGATAATCGTGGTCGATTATTTTCCAACTAATTCCAATTATTGTCAGATTGATTTGACAAACTTATCATGTAAAGTATTACATAAGGTTTGTATGTTTTTAATTGTACATTAAAAATTCATATAAATTTGTCAATCATGTAAAATAATTTTATAACGGTAAACTGCTATTTACATCGGTTTTTTTAAGCCTAGTTTGAATTAATATTCTCTGTGTACTCTGCATTTGTTTGATTAACAGAATAATTCTGTTTTAAGAAATATTATATGCATGCATCTTAAATTTATGATACATGCTTTATGTTGTATCTTGCTTTATGTTGTATTTATATTGTTGTTGTTTATTTTGTATGATACACATAAGAATCACAAGTAACTTTAGTGATTCTTATGTGTATCATATCTTACTGTAATTATAAAATTTAGTATTACTGAACATTTATGGTTGCTTCTACTTTACTCAGAGTTGTGTAAACAAGCATTGCAAAGGTCTCACTACACAAGGAAATATCCTTCGTTTTGTTATATTGGAACACTTAGTGAAACAACACGTTGCTATAAAGTACTTACAGCAATTTTTTTTTCTTTTTGTGTTTTCAGACACATGAATAGTTTTTATAAAGTTACGAATCATTACTAGAAAAAAGAACATCTCTCTGTTTTCACCAGTAAATCAAACAGTTTAGTTAACTTGTTTTGCATACCTCCTCAAGGATCTGTGAGATTTCAATAGCAATTTTGATTTATCATGCATAAATATTAATATTTATAGATATTTTTAAAAATAATAATAAATTATGGCAATAATACAACGCCCTATGGAACCTTCCCACTTGCTACTTCAGAGCATGCACTGTGAATATGAAATGATTTAAACGTTCCCCATTAATCTAACGAGAAACATCTCTCACATTCACTTAAGTTAAATGTACAATAAATTTCTTGTTTTTGTTTTCTACTTTGAATTTTATATTAATCGTACATTATATAAAATGAATGGAATAATAAACACCGTATATAATAAAAACTTTTTATTATTATGTTTTAAAATATCGGAGAGGATAGTTCTTGGACGAACTTTTATTTTTAATTTTTCATTGTGGAATGTATAATATCTAAATGATTTTGAAGCCATGAGTGAAACACACGATACGTTTGTCAATTAGAATAGTTTTCTTGCAAATGAATTCTCACAATCATTTAAAAAAATAAATTAAGGAAAATTGGTCTAAGGTGTAATTAATAATCGCTAAAAGTAATAATTCAAATAATTTCAAAACTATGTGGTAAATACGTTATATGTTTACCTCTTAACATTTTTTTTAATTGTGAATGAATTCTGGCATACTCTTCAAAAGGGAATGTATTTAATGAAATGTATTAAGAGAGATGTAAAGACCAATTAGTTTTATCTAGGGCTATAAAAAAATTTTTCTTGGATAAATACTCACTTTGAGTTATTCTCTCTTGGCCTTCTTGGTGGAAAGTTCATGCAGTGAAAACTTTTGTCCCTTAAAAAGTGCCTGGAAATTTTGGGCAACAGCACTGAGAATAGTGCCTGTTATTGCAGGCTTTAGTGACGAATGCCGAATGAAAAGCCCTCCCCTGGGAATCGCATATAGTTACATTGGTCCAATATACAAGCAGTTAAATGCACAGCAAATATAAAAAATATTTTAAAAATTAAAAAGAGTGTAACATTATTTTATAAGGTGCAACGGTATTTCGGAAAAAATAATAAATGGTAATTATGAAGCAAGAGTTTTGAAACAAATTACCAAAAGTAATACAGCATGGAGTAGGAAATATGGGAAACGTATAAAGTAATAATCAAAATAAAGCTTGGCACAACACTAGTAAAAGTTATGTCAACGTTACAAAACATCACATTACATCTGCATTTGCTTATTCACGCTAACAATAAATCAATTACTAACTGTGCTATATGATGCCAAATAGTACAAAAAAGTCTTTATTTGCAATTTTTTTCAAATTTATAACGCTTTATGTTAAAGTGGTCATTTAGTTACGTCAAAAATGTAAATTTATTGACCATTACATGAATATTTACCAATGACAGCTTCTTAGAAGAAATCGGTCTATTTATCCAGCATCATTACAATATAAATGCAACTGCAGACATTAGAGCTCTGATTTAAATGTAATAAGAAAAAATAAGATTTGTATACAAAATGTAATCAGAATAAAACAGAAATATTTGGGTGCTATACGTCAGAAGAAAACAAAACATCAAGCTTGTTTTTTTATGTAATAAAAATTTGTGAGACAATAATTGCTAAAACCATTTGTTCTGGTTCGAAAAAAGACAATAATTGCTAAAATCATTTGTTCTGGTACACAGATGTAGCAGCAACCTTTATTACAAAACCTCAGCAGGTTTATAAATTATTATCAAATAAACCGTGCGAACTTGAAACAAATTTTAATTTAACTGTCATAGTTTACATGCATTGAGATCCAGATTAAGTTGAATAAGAGACTGTTTTACATCGATATTAAATCTAAAAACAGAACATATTATCAACATATTATCTAAATACATTATCCAAAAACATTTTGTATTTGAGAACCTTAACATACAAAGGAAAAAAAAATTATAAAAACAAGATTCGAAATAAAAGTTAAGAAAATATATTTTACTGTAAATGTTTATACGTGCCTTTAAAATAAATAATATTGATATTGTAACATTTATGCTTACTAGCAATAAGGATAAACCAGTCAACATCATTGTATCAATCAAAGGAAACCACAAATATAACGATTGCCATCAGGTTGTTTGCTATCTGGAATGCAATAATTACTCATAGTTATAGTTGAGTTGACGAGCATTGAAGGTAGGAGAATTTCAGAATAAAAAAACTGGGTGCATTTAAAGAAAAAAAATTATTCAGTTAATGCAATTTATGTACTCAAATTACGCTAGAAACAGTACGAGTTATCTGAAAAAAAAGATTTTTTTTAAAAAAAGAAGCTAATCTGCAATTATATAACACTATCGAGAAAAAAAATTAATATGCCAAGTGCAATAATGCCAAGTTAAAATGTAATTGATAAATCGAAATAGCATTGAGCGAAACCCTAAATTACGTTAGAAAATATTTAATTAAAAAAGATAGGAAACAATTATATTTGTTGATGCTTCCCAGTTAAGAAATAAGCATATTGTCTTGCTTAAGCAAATAATAAATAAATAAACAACATCTTTTACATTTTGGACATGTTTGATTTTGAAAATTTATATTTATTATTATAAACATAATTGTAAATATATTCTTTTAAACATATATTTATAATTTTACTAAATTTTTTATTTTACTAATTTTTTTTTACTAAATTTTTAAGTAAAATACAAAATGTAAATTCCAAAAATCATATTAAGAGTACATTTAGAAAAATATTTCATAGTGAAGCTAAGTGATGGTATAAATGACAGCAAGTCAACCATTTTCTCTTTAAATCCATTGTTTCATAGTTGCAAAAAATCTAATTCATGTGTTGATGATAATGATAAAAATTCCACAGTCACCTATTGTTAATTTCAAACGCTTTGCTAGGCTAGCTTTAATAAATTAGTAAGCGCAGTAATTTTGCATTGTCTAGACATTCTTTGAGAAGAAATCCATGCATTATGTCTAGACAGAAGGTGAATAGCCATTAAGAGAATTGCATAAATAAATTAAAGCTAAAAATTATAAGCATTGTAGAGAACAATAGTCAAAATATACGTCAAGTCTTAAAAAACGCAATAAATGTTGCTATGGATTCTCACCAGAGTGTTAAACTCTCTATCCTACTTTCATTGAAACGTTATTTAAATTCTTTATAAAATGATTGTTAATATTAACATTTGAATATATGTATAAATATTAATGTTTTCCTTCATGGAAAAGATATTTCGTTTTGTTAAAATTTCACTTCATAATGATACGGGAAAATCTATTTCATTGATGAAAGTGATTCTTAAAAAATATTTCAGTGGGAGATATCTCTTTTATTATTTTCACTGATCACTTACAACTTTTAAAATAAAGTATCTCACAGTAGATTGATTAAATTAAGATTTTTTTTTTCATAATAAATAAATATTTTTTTGGAAATACTGAAATCTAATACTTCGGAAACAATCTATAGTGCAGTTTGCATCATTTTCTCCTTAATTGTTTTATAGCCACCCTTTATTTTATTATTAAAGATATGATTTTATAACTATAATGAATCATTCAGATCAAATAGTTATTAAAAAACAGTTTGTTCTTCCCCAAAATTGTAAGTTTGTTAAAAGAGATTAATTACAAAAAAAAATAATTATACGCGTAAAATTTTCCTAAACGCTTACTTTATCATAACTGATAAATTAATTTAAAGCAAATGTTTAAATTTCAAATTTGTGATTTCAGATAATTTTGAACATAGAATTATGTTTATTTTCATGATTTTAAACAAATTTTATTTCTAAATTTATTCCTGAAACTTAAGTACTTATAATGGACTTCGTTATAATTTTAAAATTGAGAAATATTGCATTATACTTCACATTTTTTCCTCAGAATCTTACGTAAAATGTTTCCTCAGCAAGCACTGTATTCGTTTTTCTGATCCATCACCCAAACCATGTTCACTATTTTCCCATTTTTCACAGCGTAGTAGAAAAATCATTTCCTTTTCCTGTTTAAAATGTCGTTTTTATATCCGTTGAACTTGAAAACGTGAATAACTTTTCTCTTTTCTATATATATATATATATATATATATATATATATATATATATATATATATATATATATATATATATATATATATATATATATATATATATATATATATATATATATATATCTTTATGCTGTAAATAAAACTTACTAGTTTTTCTTAGTTTTCCTCGTCAGTCTCTCTTTATTGTACATAAATTATTCATTACATAATTATAAATAAGTATAAGTCTAGATCAACGGCGACATCAAGTATTTCTGCTAATATGAGCTGACCAATTTGGCAGTGGGTGGTTTTTTCAAAAAGCTAAATCAATTAGTGCCCTCTTAATCCTCTTTTTTACGATTAATAAGAATGCATCCAAGACTGTGTCTTTCCAAAAACAAGACACTTGCACATTAAATCAAGTAAAAATCTTAATTTTTGTTTGAACTCACGTGCGGTAATATCCATGACGATGCCATGATGTTTGCCTAAGCAACAAAACCTTTTTAATTTCAACCCAAGCAGGATTACATGCGAATGTAATAAATTAATCTTGGTGCCCATATGCGCATACATATGTTATTGCATCCTGTGAGTACTCATACATGTGCCTTGGGCTTCCTGTAAATGTAACCGACAGTAACGTCGCCATTTCTACGAGTGAAGAATTATATCGAGGGAGGTAAATTCTGCGCCAACTACATTCCTATGTTGGCGCATTGTATTTTCCTTTGTAGTGGCCTGAAGGTGTTTTGCCTGCTCTAATAACAACTTTGTAGTTATCGGATGGCATTTTGTCAAGAACAATTCTGAACAGTTTAATTAACTGATTTCGTTGATCGAAGAAAAGTTTAAATGTGGCAAGAATTTATCGTTTTGTGCTATTTTTTAACTGACAACGTTGGTTGACTTGATCATTTGTGTTACCCATGAATTAAATCTGTCGAAATTTATGATCTGAACCCGGTAATGGTAAAAGTGATAAATTACGATGGTAAATTTTTCCTTGCACTTTGAATGTTGGCATGTAATTCTCACACACGATACAATGTGTAGCACCGAATGCAGTCATTTGGAAACACGGTTTTTATCGACTTATATTCGCCAGAAATGCTTTGAGTGTTTTGTTTGACCTGATAAGAACAATGATAATGGCTCAGCTGGCGACGTTAAATCTGGTAGTTTCACTTTTCCTCCAAAACAGCAAATTCCAGCTGTTTCATTCTTAAATTTTAAAGCACTGCAAAACATACATAATTGATCTATATTTTCGATGATGACGTTGGAGGAAGACTATTGTTGGTTGTCCCATCACAGTTAAATGCACTAAGATTCATATCAGAGAATTGTCAGCGTTTGAATAGCAAAGTGCGTTCTCTATCGGTCTCCATTCTTGCTTCCCGTTAATCTGATGTTTCCATGAAACGAAAGGGCTTGAATAGTGTGTAGTCATTTGGTTAATAATCTTCTTTCCCGTTTCTCCGATGTTTCTAAAGAGTTGGATAGAACAGAGGGTTCTCGATTAGTTTCAACTCTTTTTTCCGTTCCTCCGATGTTTCTGAAACAAGGAGAATTTAGACTATATTTGACGATATTTGAGGTAGACAATATTTGAGGGTGCCCCTTGATTCTCGCCAAGTTGTGTTCACGGTTAATCGCCAAGCTGGGCGATGTTAAAACCCAATCGTGATTCTGATTGGTTTAGATTTTAGCGTTATTTTTAAATGTTCTACGGTATATGTAATTTCAGAGGACCGTTAGTTCTACGTTGGATACCGGCTGGTAAGGTTACTTTTGATACTGGTCAATAAGATGGAAGGTATGTGGGCAGTCATGAAAAGGGACTTTAGAAAAAAATTTCACCGCTAGTCTGGTATTAAAGACGCCATTTTTGATTCTTATTTTGTCGAATTTATGTGGCGATGAAGGTACACAAATTCTATTAATGATAGATTTAGACAATATATAATTGTTATTAGAGAATTCTGTGCACCTGAACCTGAGAATATTCAAGCTTAATGAAGAAGTGAGTTTTTTTTTCTCTTTTCTTTCCGTGCCTACTCCATTAATTTTTGTTTCGATTCAAAATGCTTTTTATTGGGTTTATTACGTTTGCTTATATTGGGTTCATTGCAAGTATTGGTTGATGTTTTGCTGAAATTTTCCAATGTTTTATTGAAATATCATTATGTTTTGGCAGCCATTCCTGTGTTACCACTGTGTTCCGCGCAAACAGAAATGGCGCCAAACATAAGTCGCCAATTTTGCTAAGGGGCACCCTCAAGTATATTTTTCCCGAGCGATTTGTTTAGGCAGCATAATGTCGCAAATATTCTCGTTTACAAACAAAAAGAAATGTAAAAGTTGACAGTGGTCGTAAACTTACTAATCCGAAAATTAACATATTTTGTTCTAAATAATAATAAAAAAGCAATAAAAATGAAATAAATATTAAATAATAAATATGAAAATGGTAAAATTCCAAACAAAGGTCTATTTCTAAATGAAAAAATAAAGTAAATAAATTCGAAATTATTCTAATAGTCAACACAATCTTATAGTTTTCAAATGACAACTGCCAACAACGAAGTCTTCGGAAACTATATGTAATTGTGCTAACCTGAAATTGCGTACTATATAGGAACAATTATTTAAAACGAGCAATTTGAATGAAATTTGTTTTTGCCTTGATTTGTATTAGACAGTTTTCACAATTCGCGATCGCAACGATCTATAGGGGGGATTGTTGTATGAGACGAATTCCTGCAATTTCTATACTAACAGTCATTCAGTTGCTCGGGATGTCTTCGGTGTAGCATTGTAACGTTCTTTTTTTATTGAGGCTTATTAAATTTAAAAAAGAAAAATGTTTGATATTCTTTCTTATGCAAGCGGAAACAAAACTGTATCTCTTTTTTTTAGCAACGCAACATCCAAAACACATGGAAAAAATATTTGCTAATAAACAGGAAAAAAAATATGCATCTTCTTATTAGAGTTAAAACCTAATGCCTGCGAAATCATTTTACTAAATGTAGTGATATAACATAAAAAGCCTCTTTCAACTTTAGATTCCATACATAGTTATAAGAATCATATTGCTTCAAACATTAAAATATGCAAAAAGTATACATAAGCTCATAATTTTAAATCTTTTAATTTTGCGAAAAAAGTTTCTTGACAACAATTTTTATCAAAAAAATTTGAGTTTCAATAAAAATCATTATTTTTAAACTAAAAAACATAAAATAAAGTATGCTTACGATACAAAAAAAACTATTCTGAAAATCCTTGCAATGAAATAAAATTTCCATGCTTTTTTTTAATTCATAATCGGACGTAGAAAACCATTCTATAGAAAATTATCATTAAATAAGAAAATATAATAATTACAAATATTTTTTATTATAAAAATCATAACACCTAACTGCGATATAAATCCTCGTTCGAAAATTTTATTCTCAAATAAGAAATGCATAGATTATCTTCATGACTTAAGCCTAATTAAGTTAAGCTCTAATGCATGAGAAATTGCTCTACTAAATTTAATGATTTAATATGAAAGGTTTATTTAAAATTTACAATTCATTCTTTTCTGAATCATATAACTTTAAACATTAGAATATGCAAAAAGTATACATAATCACATAATGTTATACCATTTAATTTTGCAAAAAACGCTATTGGCAAACAATTATGTGAAAAAATTATGAACCAAAAAACGTAAAATAAAGAATTCTTAATATAAAAAAACGATTCTAAAAAGTCCTCCTATTGAAATGAAAAAAAAAGTAACTTTTTTTTATTCATAAAGTTCTTAATCAGGCGTAAAAAATTATTCTGTAGAGAACTATCATAAAATAGAAAAAAATTATTTACAAGTAAATACTTTATTATAAAAATCATAACACGTACTTGCGTTATAAATCCGGAGAAATTCCAAATGAAATGTTCTTCGTTTGAAAATTTTATTCTCAAATAATATATACATAGATTATCCCCTTCATTACTTTTAGATGACATACCACACAACAAAATTTTATAATTGGAAGATCTCGATATGAATTTTAATATGTAGCTTAAAAACAGAATGACTGAATTTGAGTTGAAATTATTCTTTCAAAATTAAACAAAATATTTTCCTAGAGAGCGATAAAAATTCATTAATAATCAACACAAATGATACTATTTCAAGTTATTTGGATGATTATTTTTGTTGTTCTCCTAATTATAAAGATACAGTAATTTATACTATTCTATAAAGAGGAAGAATATTCAATAATTACCGCAGTTCTGAAATTATAATTATTCATCGGAGTAAAGTAAGAAATGTTGACTTCACTTTAATTTGTAATGAATTGAAGACAAAAAAAAAAAAAGAATTTTACCATAATACACGCATTTGTAACAGTATACGATCCCGAAATCAGAAGTTATCAGTAGCAAGTTTATTGATAATAGAAGTTAAAAATTATTGAGAAATTGTTCTTCAAATGTTTTGCGTGTTCTGTTTCATTAAGATTTACCAATGTTCTGGTTTGTTTTTTTCAAGTTATTCTGCAATTTCCTCAGGGAAATTTTGTTTCTTATTTGCTGCTAATAAAATGGCGTCCGGCTCTGCCAATGCTTCAGATAGAAAACTTAATAAATAAAAGCCAGAAAATACCTATCCACTGGAGGGCGTACTCGATCGTTACGTTCGCGAATACTAAATCAATGATACTATCAATAATTACGAAAACTTTTCTTGTTGAATTTAATTGCTTGTGCTCACCTGACATAAAGAATTTTGTGGGAATCACATTTATCAGTGACATCTAACTGAGGCCGAAATTTCTAAAACAAATAAGATCCTTATAAGACTTTGATAAGGACTTCGGAGCATGACGTGTTTACTCTCTGACCTTGCTGTTAAATATGGAAAAAAGTTCTTTTAATTTTAATTGAGTAAAATAATAATGCACTATCTTGGCCGCTACTGGAAAAAAATATTTTTGAAGCTACTGAAAATCTGTTGCAGAATTTTTACCATAACGGCACAAATTACCATAAGATATTACCAAAATTTATTAAGTGCCATCTTTGTATGGTGTTTTTCTATGACTCATTTCAATGAAATTTCTATTAATTCTGCCTCTGAATACATAATTAATATTTTTTCATTACTATTACCGTAGATTTTAAATTACTTTTTTTTATAGAAACTCATTTTAAAGAATTATAATTATAAGCAAAATACACACTTGATATCAGATAACTTTAAAAATAATAATTTGGTGACGTAATCCGTGAATGATAGCCCGTTCATATTGTTCATTGAATTTATTTTACTTTGCGAATGAAAAAATAATTAAATATTAAAGTATATGTAATTAACTTTTTTTCCAAATAAATAAGGCTATAAGCTAGAAAATATCACTGATGTTATCTTCTAAATATTTGAAAACTGAATCTAGTAAAGTTTTAAACAATGACTGACGTCTAACCAATCAGAAAATTCCATTTCGTTTTTTGCTCATCCCGCTTGAACGATTTGTCGTAGAATGTTGTAATCTCGACAGTGATGACCTTACCCGAGTTTTGAACTTTCTATATGCCAAACTTCATCACATTAAGTCGGATGGTCTAGAAGTCCACAAAATGAACACACATCCTCAGAGATTCATATATATATATATATATATATATATATATATATATATATATATATATATATATATATATATATATATATATATATATATATATATATATATATATATATATATATATATATATATATATAGATAGATAGATAGATAGATAGATAGATAGATAGATAGATAGATATAGATAGAAAAAGAAAAATTTTAAACAATTCATTGAGCATGTTTCACGTAAAAAGCTTAACATTTATTTACTTTTTCTCTTCTACATATTTAGATCTCGTTTCTTTCAAAAAATTTCAGTAAAGGATATAAAAACTCTCTCCAAAACCAAGAAGTACTAAGATTTCTTAAGTCAGATCACATATGGATACACGTGGGAAGGTACATCTACAATATCATTGAACCGGTTTAAAAGATGCGCTAACAAAACATTTTGAAGTCACCAAGTTTCAACTATTTTTTTCATGTACATACATCCTCGGTGACTATCCGATTGTAGAAATTTTAGAGCCTGCAGCATAAGTCTCTATTTTCGTTTATTCTGAATTTCAAATTTTTTGATACTCCATTCAATCCTTCTCTATTCAATCCTTTTGAAAGACAATGTAAATATATTTTCAACGTTTCCAATGTCTCGAAGATTTCCAAAAGTTATCTCTCAAAAGACATTTACAGAAGGGACCTGAGCTTGTTGTATGGTCTGTTTTATG
The DNA here is from genome assembly GCA_949128135.1 of Parasteatoda lunata. NCBI lineage: Eukaryota > Metazoa > Arthropoda > Arachnida > Araneae > Theridiidae > Parasteatoda > Parasteatoda lunata. Next base: position 72,756,415 of record OX421972.1, on the reverse strand, counting down.
ATAATCAAGCATTTTTATTTTTATAAATTATTCTATCTCAATAATACAAAGAAAAGTAAAATTATATAACAAAAAGAAACTTCTAAAATATCTATAAGAATGGGCAGAAAGTAATTACAAATATTAGAATAAATATATTTTGAAAAAATATTAAAATAAATTTAAATTAAAAAATTAATACAAAACCAAATAATGGAAAGATAAAAAATAAATGCATATAAGATAAATATAATTATAACATGAAATTAAAAAAAGTAGTTATTGGAATGTGAAATGTTAATTTGTAAATATAGGAGTATAGTTGCATTTCTGAAATTCATTTATATTGCCAATACTTTGGGTATTTATTTCATTTCTGCTATATAACAATTTTATAAATACTGTTCTTAATATCTTTATCTAACATGTGTAAATTATGTTTAAATATAATTGATAGTATATAATTAATTATACAAGCATTTTAAAGGAAGCATATGAAGCAGAATCATGAAAAAATAAATAAATAAAGTGCATGAATAAAAATAAATTAGAGAAATAAAATTTTGTTTCCGGTTTTTCTGTAATTTTCACTAAAATGTATTCAATTAAATGTTTAGTGTCAAAATCAAGCAGTTAATCAAACTCATTTAATTGTTTACATACATGAAAATTTAAAATTAATACTATCATATTTAAGGAGGGAAATTATCGTATTGTATAGTAACATTTTTGGGAAAAATATATTTATGTTTATTAAAATTAAAATATACGTTAATAGAACTATTCACTTGGTAATTTTTCCGTTCATATAGTAACAGTTTTTCGACAATTCTAAAAATTACAGTTTTTATTATCCCGCATTTAATTTATAAAAACTTAAAATGTACATTTAACTGACAAATTGTTTTTATGTCATGAATTATAGTAATTTTCCACATTTACCAAAGGTTATCACAACTAATAAAGCCATATCTTATTGTTTAATTTCACCAAAATTATTACCAAAGAGCTTTGTTAATAATTGTTAAACTTTTGGTGTTCATAGATCCGAAAAAAAAAAAAAAAAAAAACGGTAAATTTTTCCATATCCTGGTAGTTTGACCATAAATTTTCACAGTATAACACATTAAGTATCCAGATAAATAAAGATACTCGAACATTATTTATTTTGGCGTAAAAAGCAGTTTTTAAAAACACTGAAATAAGTGAGAAGTTTCATAATGTCTATATCTAATTACTTTAGTGTGAACAATTAAAACTTTTGGTTTCACAACTATTCATATGAATGATGAAATTATAACTTATGCCTTTTGTCTCCTTTCACCAAATTTAAAAAAAAATAAAATAAAACAATCAGCAACATAAATTTTAATTCCCACATACAAAGATTAAAACTGCATCACAAAGATGAAATAAAAAAAATGAAGAAACTTAAATAAGAACTTTTTTAATGAAGCCAATTCACAGCAAATAGCTTATCTTTTTCTTCTTTAACAGGTTTTAATTAATGACATTGAGTGTCAGTAATTAATAAACTCCTGAAAAGCAGTATAAAAACCAAAAAGGAGTTTAATTGCAGCAGTTTTCTAATTATTTAATTTATGACTCTAACTTTGTTAAGAGCACTTAAAGGATAAACTAATTAGAAATACCATATCACATTCTCCTCTGGAGAATTAACGCCACGTGATAAATGATTTAGCAATGTTTTTCTATGTCAACGATGATCAGGCTCTCCCTTAAGCAATAATTTTAATGATATAGATTCGGTACTTCTGAATTAAACTTACTTATTTTCAGTATGAAAAGATTATTTCACTTCGCTTAGTATAAACAACATTTGTTTATTGTTCTGGTTTACGTCAGAATCTAAAACAATAATTCGCGCTTACTGATTTGAATAACTTTTTTTGTAGGAAATCATTTTATGCGAAAACTTCAACTCTGTTTATAAACATTAAACTAAGTGCAAGAGGCACTTTATACACCGTGACACAAATTCTGGAAAAATTACTTCACAGAATTATAAGGAAATTTTTGTCAAAAAGAAACCATAATGTTGCTATTAAATACCTATATATACTTAAAATTAATAATTACAGAAAACTAAAGATGTAAGATCAGGCCAGATGTGCCTCCCTCGGCCACTATGTTTATTCTTGTTCTGTTTTTCATCTTTTTTCTCTCTAGGCTACTGTGGTTTTTGTTTCGTTTCTAACCTTTATTTTCCCAATTACCGATGGCAACTTTAAGTTAAATATTTCAAATCTCTTTTGTTTTCTCTCATTCACGTATGGCAAGTCTTGAAAATGTAGGCCTGTTCTTTGAGCGTCACACATATCGACTGCTTTTTCCAATTTGTATATTTTTGAACCGTAATGTACGTTATTTAGAGTATTTATTTAGTAATCCATCCGTTCATATGTTAGAGGGTTTACAGGAAATTCCGGTTTTAATAATTATAATTCTTAATACGCATACGCACATATTCCTCTTCACTCCGAATTAGAGTATTTTACTTCTATCATAGCTTTCCAGCTCTCTCTGTTTGTGGCAAGATATTTTGTCAATTCATTTACAATCGTTCTGCGCCACGTATTTTTAAGTCTTCCTTTATTTTTCTATTGCTCTGAGGCTTCCAATACAAAGCTTCTTTTACTTTAAATTTACTTTACTTTAAAATGACCAATCCATTTCCATTTAAATTTTTTAATTTCCAGATCAAATAATTTTGCGTTTTAGATTTTTAAGACTTTCTACATTAAAAATTTTATGGAACCACTTCATACGCAAGATTTTTCTTATAGTTTTTTTATTACCACACATTTAATATATATATATATATATATATATATATATATATATATATATATATATATATATACTAGTTTTAGTTTTAATGCCATGCTCGTGAGAAAATATCTAAATTTTAGAATATTCACCAAATTATTGTATCACATTATAAAGCTTTAATTTACTCTTAATTTTACCAAAACTATCAATAAAGCGCTGCGTCAAAAATTGTCGAGCCCCTTGTTGTTCAAAATCCATATTTTATCATATTTTCGCAGTTTTGACCTTACTTTTTGTTTTACGATTTCCACTGAATTTAGGCAGCAGGAAACATATTTTTTCTTGTAGATAATAATATTTTACGCGGAACTTTTTCACTTATTTTAAACGAATAATATTTTAGTTACTGGCGCGAGTTATTTTTTTAAATTTTTAAGACATATTTAAATATTTATTTCTAATAATTAAGGGAATTTCAAAAAATAATTTGAATTTCTAAAATGCTTATATATTTTTAAATATTTAAATTTAAATAATTTAAACTGCTAAAGAACGCTTCATTCACTCGAATTTCAATTCATATTTTATAACTGTCATTGAACAGCCGACCCAATATTAGGTTTACTACCACTAATATTCAACTCTGTAGCCTTGCAATTTCGAACCCAATTCTGGAAACAAGGAAACTTCTGGATCAAGTATTGAGAGACATTTCCCTTTCTGCAAGACTTTTTGATGGAACTATCTAGCATTTGCGTTGCATGGAGAGAAAAACCACGAAAACCTCCCAAGCTTAACCTGACTACAAGGGGAGTCTTATCCATGACCCGTCTACCACTAAGAATATTTTACGTCAGCACTGTGGAAAGTTTTACACTGCATAAAAACCATTTTTCAACATAATACGCTTCTTCTTTTTTTTTCAATTTAAAATTGATTTTAACTTAAAAAGGGTACTTTAACTTAAAATTACACGTTAAAAATATTTTATCTATAAGTTAATTTTCAATATATATATATATATATATATATATATATATATATATATATATATATATATATATATATATATATATATATATATATATATATATATATATATATATATATATATATATATATATATATATATATATATATATATATATATATATATATATATATGTATATATATATATATATACATACTAAATAAATACATCTATTAACGTTTGTGTTCTGTGAAGAAAAACAGTTCCTGAGATGAAATATTACAACAAAGATAAATTATGATTAAAACAAAAGTGATATAGAAGTTTATTCTATTGTAGGGTTTGGAAAAAACTAAGTTTTCATTTTTTCTGCGATAATTAAATATTTAGCTGAAAGGTTTTTAAAAAATGATTTTAGTATTGACTAACAGGCATTTACTTTAACGAAACATTATTTTTCCAATTTTCGTAATTACTTTAGAAATTTATTAAACGTGTTGTGGGAAAACATTCTCAGTTCGCTTTTACTTAAAAAAGTCTCACCGCTTAATATAGGGTAATTAATCTTCATTAGTGTCTTCGGGGATTACCCCGTCGATAAACGACATCAATGTATTTCATAAATACATAACTAAATACTACACTTATTAGATGCAAACAGAAGAACGTTTTTAAAATGAAAATTAATAAATTATTTAAAAAGGAAGTCAAAGTTACTTACCTAAACTCGAAGTATTTTATTGATTTAATTAGAGTTATAGAATATGCATTATTCGTTTTAAAATAGTCATACAGTTCCTAAAAAATTGAAATTTTTAGATCGGTTAACCTGCTAATTAATGAGCAAAATGTGGAAAATAATTAGTTTTAAAAAATAGATGAATTAAATACTTTATTATTTATATATCATTTATTATTTTTTGCCTATGAAACAAAGTTCCATAAGTAGTATAAGATATTTGTGGTTATTTTAAGCATAGTAAGTTAGTCAACACTAAAAAGTAACGTTTACTAGATATTCAGAAGATAGACATCAAGTAACAAAAAGGAAGTAAATTGTCAAAATTTTAACAAAACATTGTTTTGTAGTATTTAATTTATCGAATGCATTGCATACTACAGATATTTATTAAATTTATTAAAGACGATTGTATGAAAATTTACATAAATAGGTTAGTTCCTTATTTTATTTTGATATTTGGAAAGGTGATGAATATTTTTAGAATATATTTTTAAAAAAAATTAAAATATACAATAAAAATAAAAATAAAATTCAGACATGTTTTTTATATAGCATTTTTTAATTAATTTTATTAATTTAATTAATTATATTAATTAATTTAATTAATTATATTATTTTTTTAAACATAAACTCTGCCAAATTCATTTGGAGAACAAGGTATGTCCTTTCTTATTCAACTTAATTCAAAAGATTATAATACTATAGCAAAGTTAGTTTCAAAATTTTGTATCTTTTTTCTTACAATTTTACGTCAGTGAAAGAATAGACTGACTGAAGCGTAAATATTTCTTGCACGGTACAATGACGTAAAATATTTAAAAAAAATGTACAATTTGAAAAAAAATTGCTCTAAATGTATGCTCCGAAACTACTAAACAATGTTTAGTAGATTCGGAACAATGTTTATATATATATATATATATTTATATATATTCGCCTAACAGAAGGCTCCAATAGTAACCGATCGCAATGCATTTCATTCGTTGCCTGATTACTAGATTTAGAATTTGTATTACCGATTTATCGTTAAATAAAAAATATTGCCAAACAATATTTTGAGAACATTTTGAGTACTTAGGGTAATAAAAATACAAACTTAAAATGTACTGTTCTGTGCTTAACAAAATGGTATTTTTTCTAAATAGGGCAAGTATTACCAATCTCATAAAAACTTAAGCTTTAGATATGAGTGCAAAGATCTATCAATGAAAAAACAATTATGGTATAATGCTGGGTGCCTCAGCTACATAAAATAACGCAGGCATCTCTATAAACTACATTTTTTATAGTTTTCGCTTTTGGTCCATAGTAAGGCTTTAAAAACAAAAGTTGTTAATAGGCATTAAATAATTTGAACAAGAATTTAAAAACACAAATAGACACCTTAAATTTAACAAATGTATTGAAATTATTTTTGATCATGTAATTATTTTTTATTCATTTTCTTTTTATTCCTTTTATTCATTTTCCTTTGAGTTGCTTTAATAACAGATTTCTTTAAAACAGAATAAGATAAAAAGAACAACGATATAATCTAGTTAACTTTCATTTAAATACCAAGTTTAATTTGCATATCTATGCTATAAAATTATTCAAAGAAATTTTTATTATCTGTATATTTTTATACGGTTATCAATTCAAATAAATCAGTCCGGAGTTCTTTAAAAACGTATGGAACTGAATTACAAAATAAAATGCATTAAAAATTGAAAATTATGTAGGTTCTTAAATTTTGACCTTATAATTTTAAATATTTTCACTTTGCCCTTTTCTGACATTCTTATCTCTTCTTTTAAATTTAACAAAAATCGAAAACCTTTATTGGTTTTCATGACGACGCCACATTGGCGGATATTGATTTCTGGAAGGAATTCCTGCAAATATTTGCTTTTTTATTTATATACTGGCTGGAAAAATATTTGAGTGAAGTTTATAACATTGTGATCAGTAATCGACTATAAATTAGTAATATATGCAACTAAATTGATAACGAATGTTTAATAATTGCCATGTATTTTTTTAAGATTAAGTCCTAGAGCGTTAGCATCTAAACGTAATATTGTCATAAAGTACAATATTGTATCGAAGACAGAGATGCATATTGACTCAGGAGATGTTAAAAATATATCCCTTTGGAAATAAAATGTAATGAAATGCATGTTCTTAAAAATTGCAATTATTTGTTCACTACCTATTTTTCAGAATTTTCTATTGCTAACGCTTTTATTTAAAATTTTGCTTATAGTTTACATTCGTATTTTTCTACAAAAGAGAAATTGTATATTTTATAAATGAGATAATTTATTTTTTCGTTCCACAGAATACATATTTTTTCTAAGAATAGAAAAAAATCTAAGCTGACAAGGTTAAATCAACATGGAAAATATTTACTTTTAAAATTTTAAATTTTTGAAGCAAAAATGTGGGAAAAATAACTTTACATAAACCAAATGTCGAAGCTTTGATTAGATTTTAACTTTAAATTATTTTCTCTCAGTATTTATAGACATTTATTTCTCGGTCACCTTCGGGAAATTCAAAATAATTAAGAGAAACGCAGAATATTTTTTTAAGAAATTCAGAGTGAGCACGAGAATTATGAATTTTATAAAAAAATTCACCTTAAGTTATTAAAAAAAATAGCATTAATATTAAACTATATTATAATATACATATATAGCATCAAAGCTTATCGTTAGAAGTTTGTTGATTCTTGGACACTTATACTACGACACCAGAAAAATAATTTTTTATAATTAAAAGAATATGAGTTAAAAAAATATATTTATCTATGAAAGTTGCAATCAAACTGCCTTGTAAACAATGTAGCGATTTGATCCCGAAAACTTAATTTATTTCCAAAGATATAAAAATGTAGAAATTCAACACATTTCAAGAACTCGATAATATGAACCCAATTTCAACATTACTTGACATGAATGAGATTTGAAACAGATTTGTAAAAGAAGACATTGTTGCCAACGAAAACATTTTAAAATATTTTAGTTTTATTTTCAGTTTCTTCTGAAAATTCATTTCCTAATGTATCTATTTTAAACATTAAATGAGTATTGCATTATATAAAATGAGTGTCGAGTTCGTATTATTTATTACAAATAACTAACTTTCTTATAAAATATTATAAACGCTATCATTTTGAATATTTTGGTACGAAATTTAACTGAAAATAAATAAATTCGCATATATATCGAGTCTAATAATTTATAGCGTAATAAATATGTTTTAAGTTTTTCCCGTTTAACCAATTCATGTTCTCCTGAAATAATAAGCTGATAATATATGACTAACATACTCTGTTATAAATTTTAAAAATCTAATTTTTATAAAAGGCAATTAGTAATTTAAAGTTATAATAAAAAATAACTTATATATAGATATTTAATTAAAAAATTTTGTACATAAACAATGAATAGAAGCTTTACTAAAAAGAGTTGATACAAAATAATGATGATAAAATTGGAAATCATGCAACAGTTCTCTGCTGTAAGAACACACTTAATTTTAATCTCACATACTTATTGTGCTTAATCATGTTTTAAATATTGAAAATAAAAAAGAAATTGTAGTCTGAGGTACCATCCTTTTCTAAAAAAAAAAGAAGAAAAAAACTACGCAAAATTGTTATTGAGAAAGGCTTGATCAGAAATCCATAATTGGAAACTATTGTTATAAAGTTTTCTACAGCAAAAATCAAAACAAAAAACTAAACTTATAGACATATATGAAGTTAAATTTTGTAATCTGCTCAAAAAAAACTTTCCAAAGCTCAGGATTTTTTCCCACAATAAAATGAGTCATTTAGTTAAAGAGCTAAGCCTAATCACAAAATCAATGTTTTAAATTGAGAAAAAAAAAGCAATGCATACAAATCTTTCATTTATCATACTTTATTTCGATCATCCATTTATTCCTATAATGCAGCTTACTTATTTATAAATGAAGCAGTTGCAGAACGACACAGTTTTAAATAAAGACCGATTGGTTAAAACACATTGGATCAATTTTAAAAATTATAAATTGTGTTTATAATTTTTAGATTACCAAACCAATTCGAAGAAATTCAAATTATTTAAATTTATTTTTAAAAGTCGCCTTAATATTTAAGATTGAAAAACATATATTTTTACTTTTCGATAACATTTTTACATTTAAAAAATATTAAACAAATTAAAACATTAAAAAAATATTTATTTTTATACCTCACGTATTAAAAACTACAAAAAGAAGAAAATATTTTTAGCACTGAAAAGGAATAGTATAGCTTAGCTTTATTCAAACATTTTGAATTCAGTTCATCTGTTAAAATATATATAATCAATACTGAAAAAGGTTAAACAGTAAACATTAAAACCCGTTTGGTATTGAGTAATTTAAGAGTTTAAGTGCAATTATAAGAAGAGTTTAAAGGAAAATATTAATTACCAAATTTCATCAGGCAATCTTATCAGTGTAAATATTTTTTGTCTAACCTTCTTTACTAATAATATAATAGTAAGGAAATAGAATTTTATAAAAAAATTATCTGGAAAACTGGTATGTGTGTGTGTTTAATTGGGCGAAAATATACATAATGGTGACAATTACAGAACTCCTCCAGCAAAATATAAGTTAATAAATAGTTTGTCAAGTTTATTTTTGTTGAATATTAATAAAATCAATTCTCTTACCTTTATGCAAACACAATATATATATATATATATATATATATATATATATATATATATATATATATATATATATATATATATATATATATATATATATATATATATATGTATATGTATATATATATATATATATATATATATATATATATATATATATATATATATATATATATATGTATGTATATATATCTATATATATATATATATATATATATATATATATATATATATATATATATATATTAATATATATATATATATATATATATATATATATATATATATATATATATATATATATATATATATACATACATATATATATATATATATATATATATATATTAATATATATATATATATATATATATATATATATATATACATACATATATATATATGTATGTATATATATATATATACATACATATCGGCCTTTTTTTATAATTATATTAATAATTTAATAATTCTTCTAAATCTTCTAATTTAAAAATATAAAAAATAGAAGTTTTTAAATTGTCTATTAAATAATCATTAATGTAATAATCATTATAAATTGTCTATTTAATTGTTTAGTCATACTAGTCATACATACACCAAAGATCTAGTCATACAAGGTCTAGAGGTCTAGTTAAGTGTCCCACTGCCCGGTATACATTTGCCCGGTATACCCTATACTAATGTTATTTTAAGGTTCAGTGCCATTGCCCGATATATATTTGCCCGGTTTATCCTACACTGATGTTTTTATACTATTATATATATATATATATATATATATATATTGAGTAATTTTTCATATAATTCAACTTGCATGTAGCTGTATTTTGGATTTAATTATTTATCAACACTTGTTCAATGTTTTTCATGCATTTCTTAAGTAGTTATTTTTTGGAAATTTTAAATATATTTTTCATACAAATCATACAACTAAAAATAGCAATTGCACAATTAAGGGAAGCTAAGTAATGTTTTAGTTAAAGATATAAAGTCCCAAACCAAGTTTTGTTCCTTAATCAAGTCTGTCGAGTCTATCTGCTTTAAATTAGAAGAAATATAAAAACATGGAAAAGTACTTTAACTTGCAATAATCAATGAAGGCTGGCACTTTGACACTTGTTTTCGGTTCTTTTGCTTAGATTCTTGTTTTATTACTTTTGGTCTCTAATATTTTCTCGTAAGGAAATAAATTTAAAACTACTTCTACTTTTGGAAATTTCAAATTTAACTTTAATAGAATTTTGTGATGCGTAAACAAAATATTGAACACTCATCTATTTTCTCGAAATAAATCAAAATTTGTTTCTTCCAATCTTAGAAAATGTAGGCACTGCAAGCATTTGAATTTCTTGTGATTAAACTATTTATATATATGATGTCGACATATTTTTTAAATTGTTTCCAAGAACTTTCATCAAGTTTGAAGAATCTATACACATAATAATGTATACCGTGTAAATATACCGTTGGCACTGAAACAACATTCACCATGAAGTTAAATGAGTACAATTGTAAGCAAAATGCGAAGCCCGATTTTTGATTTTTTAATTATATTTTTAATACAGAAACTTTTAAAGAATGGAATTTTTTCATTGGTTTAGAGGAAGTCATAGTTTTAGTTCAAGTTGTGATTTGTTCAGTTTGATAAAAAAAATTTAAAATAAGATCAGTGATGTTTGATAGCTTATAGCTCTAATAAAAAAGTTGTTTATTGCGCATTTGTTAATACTTATTTTTTAATTTGTTATGCCAAATTAACTGAATGATTAACGTGATCGTTTCAAAACAAGAGAACTGAATCCTCAAATTAGTATTTCTAAAAATACATCAAAAACAAGTGTTTATTTTATTTATGGGTTATGCTTTTTTACGTGTTTCCATAAAATGAAATAATTTAAGTTTAACGGTAATTGATTTACATAAATAAGGTTTGCTCTGTAAAACACAATATAATTCAAAAGAAAAGAGTACAAGTAAATCATTTAAAAAAAAACGTCTACTTAAAAAAACGTCTTTACTATTATTGATGCCGAAGATAATGTTTTTAATAGCTATTAATTGAAGTAAAAGTATAAGCTGTGCATTAAATTATCAAAATTAAAGTGAAGCGGTACCAGTTCACTTGAGAGATCGTAAATAATCAGCAAACTAATATGAACATCAATGGTGCTTCGTTAATTTTGCAAAGAGGTACTAATTGAAATTTAAAAAAAAGCTATATGATCAAAGTTAATGAAAAAAATACTTTTTGTTATCAGAAAGCGTACAAAGTTGCCAAACTGTTATTTAGACAAATGATGCTGAATTTCGGTAACGGGTACTACTGGCATTATGATAATATGATAGTTGATGCAGTTCTAAAATGTACCAAATTTACTCTTATATAATCACAGTGCATTTTAAGAGTAAATTTAGTGCTTATTAAAACTGCACCAAAACAGCGCATTTTCGGTTTTGCTACTACGGTAACATTACGATCCATCGAAGATATAAGTAAAAGAAAAATTTCCTCATTTGTTGTGGTTAATATTATTTATCATGAGTTTCTTTGAGCAATACCAATATGTCAAATGCTTCTGAATAGAGTAAATACTGTTTTGCTTAATCTAATAACGTAAAGTCATTGGATTTATTTTTGCATATAATTTTGCAGTGTTGTTCAACACTGATTTGTTGATTGCTTTTTTCCCCTATATATTTATATGTATCCAGCAACTCTGGAACCAGCTTTTTGTAATATCAGAATTATTTTTGTTCATATAAGTATCAAAGGTTTCTACTTTCCGTTAAATAAGTGGCTTTTGTTAGATATTGTCGATCTTATGTTTTAATCTTAAATCAGATCATTTTCTGTAATATGCATCCTCGAACTCAAAATCTGAGCAGAACATGACATGTCATTATTCTAATTCTCACTTTATATAAGACGCTGTTCGTTTGAGACACATGTCTATATCATGACCTATAATCACGACATCACAGAAAACGATAATTTTACATACAAATGGATAGTAAAAATCTGGACCGAATGTTTCAGATAACAATAAGTAATTCATAACTTTAACTGTGATCACATTACTGAGGGAAACACAGAATATTTTCAAATTTCCGAAATTTCATCTGCTATAAGTTCAGTATATTTTAAACTATTTCTGTACTAACACCAACACATATATATATATATATATATATATATATATATATATATATATATATATATATATATATATATATATATATATATATATATATATATATATATATATATATATATATATATATATATATATATATATATATTTATATATATATATATTTATATATATAAATCAAAAAACCGAAATTAATATATTATCTTTAATTTTCTTTCATATTAAGTAGCTCCGTACAGGAGGCGAGAATTAGATAGCCATCTTCAAGAACACTCAAAAATCCATTTTCACGCAAAAACAAGAGAATTTGGAAAGCCTCCAACCTTGATACAAGAGTGCTAAAATAAGGGTAAGATTAAGATAAGTTCTTCTTAAATATTTACTTCGTTTGGAAGCTATTTTCGTTTGCTTTGCAAACTTTCTCTGCCAAGGAATTTCAATTCTTTAACGATAATGGTTTGCTTAACAAAGTTGGTTTCTACGAAAAATCTATGTTCTTCTTTAAAAGTTCAAATTTATATCCCAGAAATTGCTTTTTAACATAGTTAATACTGTGGTTTGAAGAGTGTGTTTTATTTATAAAATAATTTTTAATTGATATATATAAAATTTTTTATCAAAAATAAATTTGAGGGTTGTTTTAAACTGAATATAATTAGAGTGTTGTTTTTAATGGCTTGAATTGAATTGAGGGTGGTTTCAAGTTGGACATTTTTCTTAATTTTTACTTGTTGTGATAAAAATACTTAAATCACTCAAAGTTGCATTTATTTTTTATGTTAGCGGAAAAATATATTGTTTATTTTCAGCATTATTTTTTTCATGACTTTAATTATTTTAAGCATAAATCATTTTTCTAATTAAGTCCTTTAAATTACCTAATGTAATTATATTTGATCGTTGATAGTAACACTTATTAGAGTTTTAGTTAAAAATTAAAAATTTTAAAGAAAAAGAAAAGTTAAAAAAATACTAAAAAATAATAAGAAATTTTTTTTTTATTTTTTCACATTTATAATTTAATTATATGCACATAGTGGGCAATGAACTCGAAACCTTATAATTTATTATACACCTTTTTAAATGAATACCAACCTATTTTTCTAAAGGCATCGACTATAAAATCTTCTGGAGTACATTTATACCCAGAGATATGTCTACGTAAAATTTAAGATCATTCAAAATAGTTGGAAAAGATGATTGCTGTCAGACAAGCTTTTTCAACATGTTCTGAAAATTATAATACTGACTTTGCTGTGGCCAAGAATGGTGTTGGAAGTTAAATTTATATCCAGTAAATCAGTAATGTACGATTCTAGCTCTCTTAACAGTTCCATTATTATTCATGAAATATCCATCAACTTTCGAGTAAAAATTAACATTTCTGGATGAAATTGATCTCTCTAAGCATAAGGCTTTTGTTTACCAGAAGGAATTACCAGAGCACCATTTCCATAACATGATCCACATCTTGAAATTTCATCTGCCCATTGTACAGTGTAACACAGTTTTCACAGAATTCTAATTCATTGGCTTGAGTATATACTTTATGTTATAAATAAGAATGTAATTTTCTCAATTACTTTCAGGATTTTTTTTTTTTTATTATTTCCCCATTACAATTTTTTAAGTAAATTTTTATAACATCTTGAAATTTCCACCAAGCCACTGTATGTACAGTGTTTTACAGTTTACCAATACATTAGCCGCTGGGCATATTTTATGTTATAAGTCAGGATATTATTTTCAGATAAAAAAGCATTTTTAAATTATTTGTTTATAACTATTTTTAAACCAATTTTTCAGCATCATGAAAATCTCCCCAGGCAATTGTAAAGTGTGACGCAAGTCTCTTTTTCATTGGCTTGTGTATATTTACCAGGATATAATTTTCTCAATTACTTTCGAAAAAATAAACATTATTGGATTATTTGTTCATGGCATTTTTTAAAGTACTTAACCCGTTGAACGATAAAAAACTTTTTATGTTATTTGGTACTCAGAGCACTTTTTTTTATTAGATAATTACATTAATTATTATTTAAACATTAAAAATTACAATTTTATAACACGATCGAATTAAAATTTTAATATGTGCTTTATATAACCTTCACTTTCGAAGCTTCTTTGAAACAAAGTACTTTTCATATCAGTTTCTCTACCTAGCAAATTTATTTTTCTTTCCCCTTCGAAACAATGTTTTATATCAATCTATGAGAAAAGATTCCCCTTGCAAAGATAAAAGGGCGCAGTTTAAAATATATGTAATATATATATATATATATATATATATATAATATATATGTAATATATATATATATATATATATATATATATATATATATATATATATATATATATATATATATATATATATATATATATATATATATATATATATATATATATATATATATATATATATATATATATATATATAAGTTCAAAATGAAGATAAAACAAAGGTAAATTACAGACAAATGAAAAAAGGGGGGCAAATAATAATAATAACAAGCAACTGGGGAAAGAAAAAAAAAAGAATTAATTTAAAAAAAAAAAAAAGGAAAAAGTTTTTTTTAAAAAACCGGAAAATAAAAGATATAATCTTTTCATCAGCCCACACGATTATATCCGAAAAAGAGTGCTTTCTAATATTTTATCAACATAGCCAAAGCAAAATATATCAATACAATAGTGTGAGAAGCACTCAAAATTTTTTTTTACAAAAATTACGACAAATAAAATAAAACACAATAAGTAAAAATAACACGTAAAAACAGAAAATAAAATAAAAAGGAAGAGCAGAACAAAACAAAATCTATAAAGCGAGTAGCGAAAAATAATGAACTTACATGAACGGGAAATTTTTCAAGAATGATAACTATTTTACGTAACTATTGTTACGTAACTATTGTAAATTAATTCTTTTTTTTTTTAATTAATTCTTTTTTTTTCTTCCCCCAGTTTTTTGTTATTATTATTATTCGCCCCCCTTTTTTCATTTGTCTGTAATTTTCCTTTGTTTTATCTTCATTTTGAACTTATTTTATGAGTTCTATTTACTTGCAGCTTATGCGCAATAAATGATACTTATATATTTTTTTTCCGGTTTTTTTGTATTTATTTATTTTGCTGTCTCTCTCTCTCTATATATAGATATATATATATATATCAAATAAATATAAAAAGGACAAAAAGAAAAAAGTGAAATACGAAGAAAATATTAAGAAAATCAATAAGTTTTATTAACTACGCTTAAGCTGCAAGTATATAGAACCCTTAAAATAAGTTCAAAATGCAGAGAAGGGAAATAATACAGAAGAATGAAAAATGGGAAGAGGAAAACTATTAAAAAAATTAATAAAAATCTGGATAAAAAAAAGTTATAATCTTTTCAGTTCACACGATTATATCTGCAAAAAAGAGTGCTTTCTGATATTGTATAAGTATATCCAAAGCGAAATACATCATTACAATAGTGTCAGGAGCACTCAAAAATTCTTTGAAACAAAATAGACTAGAAGGCATACAGTAATAAATATCACGTTAAAAACAGAAAATAAAATGCAAAGAAAAAACATAAAACGAAATCTTTAAACCGAGTAGCGAATTCAGATAAACTTACATAAACGAGAGAATTTTCAAGAATGATTTAAAATATTTTCGTAATAAGATTGTCAGATTACAAAATATGAAACCAGAACCAAAATTTGAGGTAAACGCGTAAAATGAGGGACTTTGTTTTATACCGTGTTGTGACTGCAGTATTGAAGCGCGTTTAATTTGCTAGTTACCAAGGATGGGCTCGAAAATAGATGTCAGCAAGATAATATTATACTGGATAATTTAAAGAAGTTAACAATTAATGAATTAATATTTAATTATGCATTTTTAATGATTTTAGAAAATTAACTTTTATTTAAGAAAAAGAGGGAGAGAGAGAGACATGAATTGCCTGTCTTTGGCCCTATTGATACAATATTAAAAAGCACTTTTTTTCGGATATAATCGTGCGAGATGATGAGGAGATAATATCTTTTTTTTATCCGGATTTTTACTATATATATGTTACGGCCAAAGCCCGAATTCGGCCACCGAATTCAATTAGCCAGGCAAATCGCGAAATGGCTAAGAACACCGTAAATTGGCTGGCCAATGTCCGATATTTTCTTGATTTCGGGAATTGGCCAGCCAGGTCGCGAAGTGGCATGGGAGGATCAGCTAAAGTTGGAAGAAAAAATCCTTGGCACGTATTATTGGATCTGTATAATAAAACTTCATTCTTTAAAAATTACTAACTACGGTGGGATGTGGCCATTTGAGACAAAGTAAACAAGTAAATATTTTAAATTTTAATTTAAAAACTTGCCTATTTTTTTATATTTTTAAGTTAGAAGACTTATATTTTTAAATTAAAAATGAAAACAGAAGTGGAAATATTAGCAAATTAACTTTTTAATAAAACAAATACAGTAAAACTTGTGTAAGTTGACCACTTGTGGTGCATTGTTTTAGTTGTCAACTTAGACAAGTGGTCAACTAATAGAAGGGGGAGGTCATTGTTTACTTTTTCATTTCCAATATCATGTTGCTATATATTTAAAAAAAATATTCTACTTGACTTAAAGATTTTATTTAGCAAATAACCAAATGAATATCTTAGGAAATGTGTTTAAACCTGAATGAACTTCAATTAGTTACATATACATAATTCTAATATTTAAATAACTTTTTTTAAAAATTATTTCGTTAGTTATGCATGTGAAGTGTGAACACGAAGCATGTGAACACGAAGATATGTAATTTGAAAACTTTAACAAAACAAAATTATTTGAACACTTTAAAATTTATTCTGTTATTACCACACTTACATACCTATCTGCTCACTATTGCAACTGGAAGAGCAACTTTTCAACTAACACACCTGCTTTCAATGAATGAATGAAAGATATAGTCAAAAGCTGCCCCTCTACAGTTTCCCCAGATGGTCAACTCACAAAAGGATTTAGATTAGCTTTTTACACTATTTCACCAAATAAGTGAAATTTTAACATACACTGCAAAATGACAGAACATTTTCTGAATTTTATTTTCTGGTCAACTTATGAGGGTTTTAGAATAGAATTTCATAATACTTCTAGATAAAATTGACTTATTTCAGTGGTCAATATACAAGATAGACAGGTGGTCAAGTTACAAAGGTTTTGCTCCTTTATATTATATAGGAAAAATTCCGTTCTTGATAATTGAGGTCAACTTATGCAGGTGCCCAACTTACAAGGGTGGTCAACATGCCAGGTTTCACTGTATTATTTTTTAAATAAAACAAATATTTTAACAAAATTAATTTCTTTATTTCGCGTTTTGGCCGGAACATCGTGGCCACTTCGCAAAATGGCCGGCCAAAGTAGAATATTCACTAATCGTTTCAATTATTCCGCACTTTGGCCGACAGGTATGGCCGAAGTGCGAAATGATCGGACTACGGGATTCGGCCGTAACACACGCACAAACACACACACACACACACACACACACACACACACATATATATATATATATATATATATATATATATATATTTCTAGAAATATATATATATATATATATATTTCTTATTTCGAAAGCTATATATATATATATATATATATATATATATATATAGCTTTCGTAATAACATTCATTAAGACATTTAATCTTGATATATGCGTCTGTAAAACATACAAATCAGGAAAAATGAAATGTTTTCTTTCAGTTAAATTAGAAAGAAGGTTTGAAACGTTTAATATATGAACTTGTCACCTAAATTCGGTGTAGTTTGAAATGAAAAAAGCTTAAAACGCAGATTTTTCAACTGCATAATAACCGTCACAAGATGCAGCTGCGTCCAAATATAAGACTTTAATTAAGAAAACCGTTGCTTGCTTTTACCACATATTTCTTTTCAAATTTTTCCCGTGGCATTTAAATGGATAATCTCTAGAACAACTTAATTAAAGGAAGAAAACTCGTATCTTAACACGCGCATCACATACACTGAAACGCTCCTTCAATGAATATGTCTTTATATTTTAGGGACATAATATTACTCTTTTTACGTTAATACCCTTATTTTAAAATGTATCTATTATGTTTAATGCAATTTATATCTATTAATATCTATATCTATATCTATATTATATATTTATTATATTTATTTATATTTATTTATATCTACTATATATTTATATCTATATAATTATGTGATCTTTTACAGTTCCTGGTACCTGGCATTAGTTCTCTGTCATTGTTGAGCTGAGCTCTTATTAAATTAGAATTCCATTATTTCCTCCTGAACCATGTACAATGCACATGCTGCATAACAACAGTTCTTTTAGTTACAATTCTGAGCAAGAAAGGAATCTTAGTGAACAATTACAAAGTAAATCATAACTTGATTGTAAAAGAGAACTCTAGTTTTTGTTTTCAGCAGATGAAAACTCCGTTTTTTTAATTGTTATCTTTGTTTGTGTAATTTGAAAACTGGTCAAATGATTTAAGACTTAGAGAAATTTAATTCTCTGTTTATGTAAGCACACGTAAACTCTAGACACAGGTAGAATACTGATATTTTTTGATAGATGTAAAACGCGATTTTTAATGATGATTTTTTTTCGTTGGGATAAAAAATACCATATAATTGTGATAGTATGCCTGCGAAAGAAAAAAAAAAATTGCTTTCAAAATTGCAAAAGAAAATAAATGCTATTACTCTGAATGGTATTTACCGAAATGCTCTCACAGATGGAAACACAGAGTAGAAGCTGAGCAATGACAACTACTAAAATAACACGAAATGATTCGTATAACAAACTAAGGTACTGAGAAATTACTTTACAAGATGTGAAACCTGCAAAAACCTCGCTTTTTTCTTTTTTTTTTAGAAAATTTGTAAGATGGCTTGTATAATTTTCGAGGGATCATTTGTCACTCTAACTATACAATGTGAATTCATTTTTTGTGATTTTTCAATAACTGCGCTTTAGAGGTTTGCACATCAGATAGCCCCTAGATGCGTAGGTCAGATGCGTAGGTCTCTAAATAAAAGAAGCATTCTTTGAACATCGCAAAGAACGGAATAAAAATAAGTTTCTGATGTCTATGAGAGGTACTAGAAACTGATTTGTTGATGTTTTGTTGTCACTTTGACGTCATACGTATATAATGTATGTGTACACGTATATCTAAATTATGATGGAATTTCCCCTTTTTAAGACATGTTGGCTGTTAAAATGTATTATTTGTACTCATATCTTATGTTAATTTCGTATGGCATTGTTTATTTAATTGAACTCCAGAGGAAAACTAATCTGCAATATAGTATCGCACTATTTCGCTATATAGTAACGGTAAAAATAAAAATGAAACTAAAAAACAAAGTAATCTCTAATAAAACTTGTATTTTGAAATTTTAAACAATATTCGTCAATTTAAAAATCGTTTACCTTGGAATAACATCAATTTCCTATGAGAATCAAGTTTAACCACAATGGGGATTTTAGATATGTCCAAAATCTGGTTGTTCAAGCGCAAAGACAATGCTTCGAATTTCAATGGAAATTTGAAAGGAATAAAATTAAATCACTTAAAACGTAACACACGAAACATTGTTTATTTAATTTGAAGTGAGAAATTGTTTATTTAATTTGAAGTGAGAAATATAAACCGACACAATTCTCATTTTGGAAAAGCTGAGCAGTCCTTTCTTTTGAAAGATGAACTAAATTGTATTTCTAAATCGTAGATTACTTTAAAAAGTTTTATCATTAAAGGAATTTTTGGAACTTTCAAATCCGTGTTAAAATAGAGATGCGATGGGAGCTAAGTTGATATTTTAAAGCAGCTAAAGACATCCTTCGTGTGGATAGTTTCCATTATTTGTACACCCTTGTTATTTCAACATTCAAGTTTCAATTTAGATCCAAGAACAGGAATTTCTATCTTAAATATATTGTAAAGATGAGTATCTGTGAGCTTGGAATTTCAGTTGAATGTCTTGAAATTTCACGAATGTGCATTGTCATGCTATAGTCAAATTTCTACATCAATGGAAATTAAATTTAGGCAGTTACTTGATTATTGTGGAAACTCAAGTAAAATTTAAAAATATTGTTATCAGATTTAGAGCTGCATTCAGAGAATAATATATAATTTGTAAGATTTTGTTCAGAAGAAATCCGGTCAATTATTAATATTTTATTTTACCTAATTTTTCTCGAAACTTATTTTTGCTTTTCATAAAAAACTAAAATCTTTCTTCCAATTATGCATAAAATATAAATATTCTGATTTTAAAGTATTACTAATCTGAAGTTCAAATCTGAGAAATGCAGAATATATTTTTTTTTCTTAGAAAGGAATATATTTTTTATAATATGGGCAATTACCTTTTTTCTAAGTATTTTATTATATTTAAAATAAATTAACATCAACTAAAATCTTTATCAAAAATGTTTTCGTATTTAAACGCAAATATTAATATGTACGGATACATAGGGTTTTTATACCAAAAATAATATTGAATAAAGAATATTTATATAACTAAGTAACTTTTTGTATGGTCGCTCAGCTTGCCAACCCTCGTAATTGATCTCATTTCTCTTTGTTTACTTTTTCTCAAACGTAAGTATTTTTCACAAAAACACTGAACATTTTGTTTTCAAAATATGCAAAATATGCAACTGTCACCCTTTTATGTAACAACATTTTGTCAATATTTTAATCGAGATAAAATAGACGATTACCTAATTTAAAAAATAATTATCTGTTAGGGAAAAAATAACTTGAGGAATACAGAGGGTGAAATGCAATAAAGAATGAATAAGGCAGGAATAAAAATGTAGAATAAGGAGAATAATACTGTCAAAATTACATAATAAAAAATAAACTGACAATTATTCCACTAAAATAATAGTCATTCAAAATAAAATAAATTAAACATATGTTCTAATAGACAATTATATATGTTACTGGCAAAGCATGAAATTCGGCATTGTATAGAATGCCTAAAATTAGCCGGCAAAGTATGAAATGACTTATATTTCACACATTGTCTAGGCATTTTATGGAATGCCAAATGAGAAACCGGCAAAGTATAAAATACATCACCGATTCGTCAAAATGTCATTCAAAAATGACAAATTCAAAACGTCATCCGATTTTATATTATTTTATTCCTGGATATAATTTCATTTATTCGATATTTTAATTCTTGCTGATGACAGATTACATTTATTCGATATTTTAATACTTACTAACGATAGATTAGAAGAAACATCAGTGTTTGAAGTACCGGGCAAATATATACCGGGCAATGGTACTTGATCTTAAAAAAATATCAGTGTAGGGTATACTGGGCAGTGGCACTCGACCTAGTATATATTTCGGACATTTACCAAACGTCCAGTCATACTAGGTCTAGTTAAGTACCATAGCCCGGTATGCATTTGCCCAGTATTTCCTACACTGATGTTATTTTAAGGTCAAGTGCCATTGCCCGGTATATATTTGCTCGATACTCCAAACACTGATGTTTCTTCTCATCTATAGTCAGTAAATATTAAAATATCGAGTAAATGTAATTATATCCACAAATAAATTAATATCAAATCGGATGTAATAAATATTCCGGACATTCACCGAAGCGACTATGTGATTGTCAACATTCGCCGGTGAAAGTCAACAACCACTGATTTCGGTCATTCACAGTAACATGCACATCATTTACATAATAACCTCATCAGGACGATAATTTCATACTTTGCCTAAATTGCATCCGGCATTCTATACAATGCCTAGGGAAAGTTTATTATACTTCTCACATTTCATACTTTGCCTAAAAACGTCTAGCATTCTATACAATGCCGGCGTTTCAGACTTTGCCGGTAACATATATAATAGATAAACAATTGTTTCAAATATTCTAACCAGGCCGGGATAGCCTGGTCGGTAGGGCGCTGGGCCCATATCCAAGAGGTCGTGGGTTCGATCCTCGCCGGCCGAAGACTCCCCGTGTAGTAAATGGTGACTGATGCACGTTTAATCTGTCGAGTCTCAAAGTCCTCCATGTTCCATAACAAATCAATACCTCTGGGGGTACTGATCCAGGAGTTTCCTTGTCTTCTGGATTGGTTCAAAATTACAAGGCTACGGAGTTGAACATTAGTAGTTGTAAACCCATGAAATTGGGTCGGCTGTTCAACGACAGTTATAAAATAAAATAAAATATTCTAACCCTATATTTGTGGAAATAACATAATAAAAATTAGCTTAGTTTACATACCTGAAGGTAATAATTCATAATTTATTACTTGGATTTCCTTAAAGAGTTGGTAATTAAATCACACAAATTTTTCTTACCTAAAAATTATTAATTTAACAAAATACACCATATTAAAAAACTGAAAAATTAATGGCATTCATTTCATATTAGTTGAAGCATGTATTTTAATTTGCCAAGGTTAAATATAAAAAATATATTTATGTTATGAAACAAAAATTTCATATATTTTACACAATACCACATATATGTAACACTAAAAGATCGACACAATTTTAATAATATGTAACTTATTGTTGAGTCCTTTCTGATTTTTAAGACGATCTTTCAATTTTTTTAAAGTGTGTAAATTATTAAGAACAACTAAAATTAAAGTGTAGCTCTTAAATAAAAAACAACCTACATAAACTCATAAGCATAATAAACCAAAGTTATAGTTTAGCTATTTATTTATGAGAAAGATATGAATTTAAATTCACATTTCTGACCAAATTTTTAGTTCTTTTTTTCACTTATTTTTGCAATAGTAAGAAGAAGAATTTCATCAGTCTTTCTAAAATATGTGAACATGCATTCCAGAGCATCAGTGCCATATTATTATTTTAGAAAAAACACCAAAACTGTTAACATATAAAATTCCTTTTTAGGCTAAACTCTACCTACTTAACGA
Organism: Parasteatoda lunata; assembly: GCA_949128135.1. NCBI lineage: Eukaryota > Metazoa > Arthropoda > Arachnida > Araneae > Theridiidae > Parasteatoda > Parasteatoda lunata. Next base: position 72,733,102 of record OX421972.1, on the reverse strand, counting down.
AACCGACATAAACTGACAAGCTGTGTTTCGGTATAATAGGTCACTCCAGGAAAAATGGCACCCGATTTTAACACACTGTTCTTTTCTTAAAAATGTAAAGACTGAGACGGAATAAGAACCACCCCGATAACTTCAAATTTATTTTAGGAACTTTTTATTTGTCTGCTACTTAATTTGCTTTTTCGAGTCTAAAAAAATGGTGTAGATGAAATGGTGTAAAAAATGGTGTAGATGAAAATACATCTGAATTGGTCTTACTTCAAAAGTTTAAAAAATATGGTAGTTGAACATAAAACGGCTTAAACTATTCTTTAGAATAAAAAAAATAAAATTCCAGATTTTCTGGTTATTTTCACATCCAAAGAATAATTATAAACATAAAAACAATTAAATTTACCACGCATAAAAATGGTAAAGTTTTATAAACACAACGAATAACAGTAATAAAATTGCATCCATCATCTTAGCAATTTGGAATTGTATGACAACCTTGATATGCAATTCAATAAAATACTGTAGAGTACATGAGCTATTTGATTAAATCCTAGACAAAATCTTACTCAAATTAGACAGTTCTCCTAGACGGAAACAGATATTTTACACTTTTTTTTCTGTTCAAGAAAACAGAAAATTAAATATGTTTTCATTGATATTCCTATCAGTTTTGGATCACCAAATGGAGATTATTATTCTTAAGCAGGGACTTTTTACAAAGCTCTTTTTCACAACAGTTTCATGCTTCGCAATAGTTTTATATAAAAGTTATAATTGGCATTATTATTATATCTTAAAACAGTTCATTTTGGCATCCACAAATTATTCCTACGTGCTGATTTAAAAAAAAAAAATATTAACACATTGAAAAAGCATGGAAAAATAAGGAAATTTTGCAATTGTCTCTGAAATAATAAAACTGTTTTAAGTAAACATAAGAGATCAATCAAACTTTTGCAACATTATAATATAAAACAGTGAAAAATTTATCATATACTCTACATCTAAACACTTCTCTATATTATTTAAGTTCTCATTCCGATGTGCACATATTTCTTGTTTTAAATTAACTCCCGCTTGATGATTAAGTAAATATATTTCTAGTCTAGAAATTTCCTTACAGGAAAGAAAATTACCTAGAAGGATATTTACTTTAGATTATCCATATTCTGTACATATATCACCAAAAGAAATATTTATCATCAGCATCAATATCATTTAAATTATATGTTTATCTTTTCAACTAAGCATTGCTTGTAAAATATCAATGTTTTGAAAGAAAACGATTTTAAACCTAAATATTATAGTTGTTTTGAAAAATAATTTAATCTATAATTTTTTGTGATCTACCTATGTATGCTTGTATCTATAAAAAAAAATTTGAATGCTTTTTTTTTAATGCCCAGTTATAGTTTTTTTTAACAATGCTAATAAATTAAATTACTTTTCTCAGATTCTTTGGTATGCTGTTTTTTGCTGTCTCCGTTCATTTTACATAACTCAAATTTAATCATGTTCAGAAAATATGTAAATAAACTTGAACTTGTTTTATATCGGAAAAAGTCTTGAAAACCTTTAGATTCAAACAAAAAACATTTTCTAATTATTTATACAAAAAAACCTTTTATAAATTTTTTAATTATTCATAAGCAGAAGAAAGCAACTATTACTTTTTGGAATGTTACCTATGGCTCCAAATTATGCAAATAAATTTTATGAAAAAAAGCGAGGGTAATTAAATCACATTTATTCCTTCGTTCAATTTTCTAATCAGAAAGTGAAATGATTCAATCAGTGAAAATTTAGATTCATTCGGATTGAATATTTTTTTCTAGAAAATTTAGAGGTCGGAAAAAAATAGGTCTAAGCCCGCTTAATGTAGAAAAATTGTTAAACTTTAACCAGATAATAGTATCTTCCTATGCTTGCAGCATGTAAAAATCATATTTAAAGAGCATGAAAAGGAATTAGATAAAATGATCAGATAAAGTAAAAAGAAACGAAAACATATTTACATATCCACAAATTTTATAAGGTAAGAATATCTCTTAAATAAGATAATGATAATTTTAATTTACAAAGATGCAGCATGAATAAGATCATTAATAACCCATTAGACCAAGTTTTAAAGGCTCATTAGAGACTGAGTGTTTAGACGAATTGTTCAGATGGAGTTAAACATTCAATCTTTCAATCTTTAAGCATTTAGCCCTTGTATTTAGTCGATTAAAAAGATTACAATCCTTTAGGTAGGAATATTAGTTTATAACAAGTGTGATTCAAATGTTGTTCTTCGAGAAATGCTAAAGCACAAATAAGAAAACGTAAAACTGCAAAAAAGGATATTTTCAAATTTTTCATTTCCTAGTGTAAAAATAAATATTAAAACATACGAATCAACTAGACTTAGATATATATTAATTTAAATTTCTAAAAAAAAAATGAATCAGTTAAAAATTCAAAAGAAAATGCTCATGATAAAGATTTAGACAAAATATTCATAAGAAGTAAGAAATGAGGAATAAATCTTTTAACCAGATTAACTAATAATAATGATATAAATTTACAAATTCACCATCAAAAATATGAACTTGACTAAATTCTTTAAAATTAATCAGAAAGTAAAAAGTTCTTGATTAGCTTAAAATGTAATATTTCTTTATTAATATTAAGAAATAATGCACATTAAGTTATACGTTATTGATTTGTCTGAAAAAAATAAGAAGTTTAAAATATGAGACCTACTGGTAATGTTTATGCAAAATAACTAAAGTTATTATGCAAATGCAATTTAGAAACTGTATAACACTGTAATTTACACATAACTTATTATTCATAACCGTACCTGAATTTTTAATTTTATTGAAATTTCAGTTTGCTTAAGGCTCGAAAACAATATTTTTATAGAATAAACAAGTAAGTATAGTTTAAAAACTTAACTGATATCGTAACTATAACTTTTATTTAAACAGCAACGAAAACATAAGGAAACCAATTACCTTTATTATCTTTGTAAGAGGATTTCTAATACGTAAACAATGTTTTGTAAAATAAAAATTAATTATCTTTCTGTACTGTCTAAAAATTTCCTATTTCCTTCAAAAAGATTCTTTCACAAAAAATCATATTTTCTTAAAAAAATTTCTACTGTTTTAAGCTCGTATTTTCTAATTACTTAGCGTAATGATATTTAAAGGCATTGTTCTATCGTTAAAGAAAATTTCTAGTAAATATATTAAACAAGTTTTGCCTCAATTTTCGTAATTTAGATTTTGCTTAAAGCTTACTATTCTCTTTTGTATTCAAAGAGCTAAAAAAAAAATTCTTTTTATTTTTAAACTTAATTAGTCAAAGTATTTCTTTGCTATTATATTAATTTATAAAATATGAATATAACGCACTTTATTTTTTTTCATATTATTTAAGTAGTTTACACTACAATGACAATAATTACTTTATAGACTGAGAATGTCTGGAAATAAAAAATTGCTATCGATTAAATCTCGTGTTTACTACAGATGAAAAAAAAACTTGCAGGACAAAAGCAACGTTATAAATGTGAATAAATAAATATAATTTATAAAATGGTAATCAGTAATTAATAATTTTGAGTTCAAGAGAATCTAGGTCTTTGTATACGTCCGTTTAATTTCTTATTTTTATCTGGAATTTATTATATAACACATATAGCATAAGGAATTTCTAAAATCTTAAATTCCTTTTTATCTTAGTTTGTACTCTATCTAGAAGAATTAAAAGTAATTACTAATAATTAAATATTTTAAGCAAATCAATTTGTTTTTACAGTACCTTAATACCTTATGAGATTAAATAATTTTGTATTGGCTATCTCCAGAAAGTTTAACTAATACTTCACACTACCTTAAGACAGTTTTCAAAACAAGTTAAAATTAGTTTTTCATTTTATTCATCACTTAATCATTAGCTTAGAGTAAAAAATTTATTTTAAAATCAAATTTTCGTGAAATATTTATTATTTAATAGCTCATCATGATACAGATTTTAGAAATGATGTGTAAAAATAAACTAACTGCATAAGTAATATTTGAATCCAAAATATGAAAAGAGATATTATAGTTTATAAGTAGAACACCAGGCTTTTTTCAAAGCGTCAGTTTCTTTTGGATAATACAGAAAAAAATGATTTAATTAAAACTCATCAAAAGAAAAATTGTTTTTTTTTCATAGTATTGTTAACTTAAATGTACAATTAAAAAAAAGAAGAAAAATGAAAAAAAAAACTTCAAATAAAAGGATTACTATATATTCTCCCCTGTTAAACTTATAAAGAGAATTTGGTAAATACTATAGAATATTGTAAAATTCAAAAGGTTTCCGGCTCTATGCGAACTCCAAACAGCTCGGTAATTTTTCCCAAAGTGCTTTGGTAAGAATTTTGTGGTGAAAATAACAATGAAATTTTATTATCTGAGAAAAAAAATTAATTTTATCATATTGCCTTAGAATTATGCATGACACCATTTATTCATTTAAATGTATATGTCAGTTTTCTTTTTTAGTAAATGTGTAGCAATAAATACTATAATTTTGAAAACCTGAATTTCCGTTAAACCGTTACCATCATACTTAAAATATTTGTTTTTATTTATTTATTTATTAAGTTTGCTAAAACTTTTGGAGAGAATACCTTTATCTGATACTTTTATGATTGTTTGTTAGTTTGAATGACCTAAATAAATTAGATTCTGATCAATAATTAAATTTTTTTTCGCGTTCTCGCTATGTTTTAAAGTCTTAGGGAGAAAAAAAACGTAAGTTTACCAACTTTCCAGAATTTTCACTGTGTATCTTGTCACTCTTTATGTTAGGTACGAACAACCCTGTAACTCACCATTTGAGGATGGTTGCACAATAGGTTCCATAAAATTTTTTGTGGGGTAATAACACTATATATGAAGTTTTATGAAGAGTTTTAATGTAGTAGAATTATTCTTTTTACTGTTTCTTACAGGTTCCTTTCTTATATCTGCTACACATCTGATTTTGTGGAGAAATGAGGTGTAACTGATCTGTACTTTAGTGTAGCACGAATCTCTAGCCTCATGTTCAAATATTTTATTCTAAACCTATGTTTCAAGTTTGACACACCTCTGGTGTTTCTCTAATACTCGTAGTGTAAGAATTATTACGCGATTTAGAATTATCTTCACTTAAATTGTGCATGCAGTGTAAGGGAAGAGTGTACCTCGCAAATATTCTGATTGATGATTTCAAAGTAATCCCTAAGTTCGAAGTTTTTATTTGTTGGAGAAAGAAATTTCTCATAGTCCTTTTCTTTCAGATGTCTTGCTTTGAAGATCCTTCTTATATGCAACCGAAGGACTTAAGGCCAAAAGTGAGCTTTCTGGAATGGTGCAAATGAACAGGATGGTGATTTCCGAAATCTATTGGACAGTGCCTAAAAGTTACATTTGCAGAAAATATTGATTTTTGACAGGAATTTTCAGATCAAAGACTGCATTTTGCGATCGATGCTAAGGATACACTTTCAAGCTTCCTTTTACTTATGACAATTAATTGGAATTCTTATCCGATATATTCTTCTACAATGTTGTTAGAGTTAAATGAATATCATATTAAATTACCCATCAAGTATGACACCATGTGTATTAGATAATTACCAAAGCTTACTTGTCCCTCTTAGGCAGTGGAATGAAACGTCTAACTTCTTACAAAAACTTCGAGTAGAATATATGAATAAGACGTTAGAGCTGGATTTATCCGAGATACAGTGAGATCTAAGGTCAGCTAAACTTAATGTTTCAAAAAAACCGCATTTAAAAGTGCAGCAAATATTAATAAAAAAGGAATTTTAACAACGAAGTAAGCGAAGGAGTCCTACTCAATTGAAAATCTTTGTAAATATAGTTGTAAATCTAATGCAAAAATCAATTTAGAAAATTAAATGTGTTGTTCAGCAGGAGCAACTCAACATGCAATCAGCTTTAAATTTCGAGTTCCATGGTTGTTGTGATCTAACATAATAAGCGAAGAGATACACGTAAAAAATTTTGAAAAAATTATGAACCTAAGTTTTTTTTTTTTTTTTAAAAAAATACATTGTGCGAATGTAAAAAATTTAATTATGGATCAGAATTTAATTTGTTTAAGACATCTAAACCATCGGAAAATGATAAACAAATTGAAGTGTATGTTGTCATTTAAAAAAAAAAAAATAAGAAAACGTGATTATTTCATGTTTTTAATAATTTGAATTTTAATGCGCGAAAATAAAAAATGTAACGATTTAAGATTTTTTCTGGCTATTTTATTTTTATTGCAGTCGGCACATTTTCCACACTAAAGCGCTCAGAAATTCAGAAATTTATTTTTCCAACCAACTCTAGTATTTATATATAATATCAATAAAGATATATAATAGGATTAAAATAATAAGCATGTATAACATAATAAACATGTATAACATAATAAACATGTATAACATAATAAACGTGTATAACATAATTATAATAAAGCAAGAATCAGATTTAAAAACAAAAATTTCTGCGTTTCTAAGATAAGTTAGATATAATAAGGGACGATTGAACAGTAAATTATTTTCAAAATGAAATACAATGAAACTTAACAAAACTGAAATATTTATCGGATTAACATAAAAATTATTCGAATTCTTGGATATCCAAGTTGTAAACAACAAACAGAATTAATGCTTTAACATTTGTTGCCAAATTCGAAAAATATTTTGACAGTTAGTTTAAACTCTTTCCACTTTTATGTGTATTTCAACCTCATTATGGGTAATTGATTTTTCATTTTTCATTTATTCTTTCACTATTTCGAAACTCGGAATTATACCTTACTTTCATTTCATGAAGTTAAAAGTAATGAAAAGTTTCGTTTTTCTTTCATTTTTAAAAAACTACAAAATCTACACAATCGATATTTCTAAATTAATTTTTCAGTATGTCATTTGCTTTTCATTTATTTAAAGCTTGGTGCAATTAGAAAAATTTACATAGGTTATTATTTTTCTTTCCATTTATGAAATTAATTTGATGCAGTCCATAACTTCCATGCATGCATACGAAGTATTTTCAAGTATAATTAATTGATTTTCAAATCAAAATTATGCTGTTTGACTAACACTTTTATACATTTTTATATGAAAATGAGATTAAACAATTTAAAACAAAATTGGCTGTTAAATATTAGCAAATTAAAACTCAAAATTTTCTAGTTTATTACACTTGTTTATTATTTTGTCATTGTGCGTTTATTTTCAGTGAGTTTAAATATTATAGTACTTTAAATTATATTATTTTAAAAGTTTTCCGTTGTTAGTTTTCTGTTTTTTCGCACATATGTTAAAGTGTACCATGTTTCGTAGAGTAAAGCTATTTAAAATTATGAGAATACAATACAAACAGGTAAACTTAAAACATATACTATTAATTCTTATTAAATTCAATTTTGTAAGAGGATACGAGACCGAGAAATCAAGAGTTTTAATTTTTCTAAAAATACAATGCACTTATGCATTTTTCAAATTATGAAAAAAAAATTATTCAAATGCTGTTATTATCCAAATCAAATGCTGCTAAATTTCTGAATTAAATTATGCGATTTTTCCATGAATATTTATTTCCAACCATAAAAATATTATTATTGCATAAAAATTATCTGCACGCGTTTTGTATAATTTTAGTAAGATTTGATAAAAAAAAAATTAACACATAGTTTAAAAAACCCCGAATAGTTCGTTGATGCATTGAATATCGCATTTGATATTATCAATTAAATATACCAAGAAAAATTAATAGAAATTTAATAGGTCCAAAATATTTTCTGTAATACACTTAAAGTCAAAATTCGTAAGTAATAAAAGGCAGATAAAAGTAAAGTATTAGAACTTTATATAAAAATGTAGCATTAAAAATTAGTGCTATGTATGGAAAACAAAATGTTATATATAAAATGTTATATACATTGAGTTATGTTCATCTAATTATTTTAATTCACTTTAATTATTCTTCTAGTTCTTATTCTTATTCAAATTGAAAGGCCAATATACGAGTTTTTTATATATTGGGGCTCAAAAACATAATTAAAAATTTTTGAATCAAATGATTCAATTGCCCTAGTGCATTTGTTTCTTAAGAGAATTATAATAATTTCAAACAGAAGATTTTAAAGCAGCTGTTTCTGATTTTGCAAAATAAATTTAGTAAAATGTAGCACGTAACACATTTATCAAAAATAATTTTTAAAAAATTAAAAAAAAAAAAGTATTTAATAGAGAGAATGATTTTGAAGTTCAACTTCATATGAAAATATATCTGTAATAGTCCTGAAAAATATATAGTCATCTCTTCAGAGTCTTCAGACTCAGAACATCCAGAAGTTCAAGGCTCCGATATCGAATATAGGACATCTATAGCTGGTTCACCTCAGCTTTTCTCTCAGGTTGAACTTAATGATCTAACTAGAGATCTGGGACCTCCGAAAGAGGCAGCTAAATTGTTAGGCTCCAAACTGAGAGAAAAAAAAACTAATTGCTTAAAGTAACATCATTTTATTAATATAGGAATCATGAAAAGGAATTTTTTAAGTACTTTGATGAAGAGAAGAACTTGGTCTATTGTTCTGATATTCCTGAATAGATGTGCAAATTTAATGTCATCTACGATAAAGATGAGTGGAGGCTGTTTATAGATTCATCTAAAAGAAGCCTCAAAGCTGTCCTTTATCTTTGAAGCCAGTATGCATCTGTACCAGTTGGACACTCAGTATATTTAAAAGAATGCTGTGAAAACCTGGCTCTCGTCCAGGATAAAATAAAATATATCGACCACAGTTAAACCATTTGCGGTGATTTGAAAGTTATATCCATGCCTCTTGAACAACAAGGTGGATTTACAACGTTCCCATGCTTGATTTGTGAATGGGACAGTCGTGATTAGACTCAACATTGGGTCAAATAATGATAGCCGAAAAGACAAAATATTAACCAAGGCCCCAAGAACGTTATTCGAAACAGCTTAGTTGATCCAAAAAAAAAATATTGTTAACTCTGCTGCATATAAAATTAGGTGCAATTAAGCCGTCTGCAAGGGCTGTTCCAAAAGATGGCGATTGCTTCAAATATCCGTGCAAAATGTTTGCAGGTTTACCCAAAATCAAGTTGAAAGAGGGAATCTTTATTGGTCCAGATAACCGCAAACCCATGAAGAATAATGATTTTGAGACTAACATGACAGCAACGGCAAAAGAAGCTTGGGTTGCTTTCAAAGATGTCGTCAGCAAATTTCTGGGTAATTACAAGGATCCTGATTATAAAGAAGTTGCAATAAAAATGCTGGACAAATTTAAAACTTTGGGTTGCTCTACGAGTGTAAAAATGCATTTCCTTCAGTCACATGTGAACTTTTCCCCAGAAAATATAGGAGCAGTCAGCGAAGAACCAAGGGAAAGATTCCATCAAGAATTTAGAGATATGGAGAGTAAATATCAAGGAAGATGGGACAAGAACATGCTCTCCGACTACTGTTGGATGATAGCTCGATAAGCATAAAAGAAGATCAGATCATCAAAAATAAGTTTCAGAGGAAAACGAGTATGTACTTAAATAGAAACCTTTCTCTTTTGTTTTTTGCTTGTTTTGTTTTTTGTTTATTTTGTTTCTTGTTTCAAACTTTCATATACACATACACAATATTTGCTATTCTTGATCAATCGTCAGTTTTAGGTAAGTCATCTTAATAAAAATAAATTAAAATGGTATGTTGGTGATTTTCTTCTAGAAACTGATGTAAAAAGTTTAAGCACAAGGAGCTTATTGTTTTTCTTTCAACCAGAGGTCACTTGTGCGATCTGGCAACAGTATTTTTGATTCATTTTAACCTATAAAAAATTAGCCGATAGCTCAAAAATCAATTTACTTTCACAAGATTAAGTTTTGCATAGATCAAAATGAATGAAGACGACAGTTGCCGGATAGTACATGCAAAGAGAATTCCTTTCCGAATAGGATTTCAGTAAAAATATTAATATCGATTTTACGAAAAATCTTGACGTGATTGGGGAATATGAAGGTTATTTACGAAATCAGCACATCAAATAACATATAATTCAACAGTAACTTCTCTTGTATTTTTCAAAAACATTTTGCAGGCTTGTGTTATCTTCTATGAACAATGAAAACCAAAAACACAAGGAATGGACCCAATAAATCAACGTAAAGGAAAAAAAAAAACATTGTAAAAAATAAGTGAATGTTAAGAAATTCAATTTTCACGTAATCCGAATCATTTATTATAATTAATAGATTGTTGTAAGTAAAACAGTGCAATGGAGATACACATTTAAAAGATAAACATTATTTTTACAGGTGTTTGTTCGTTAGCTATATGTATTGAACTTTTATTGAATCTCTGCTGAAGTCGTTTTATATTTTTTTTTCCTCTAAAAGCTTCAAACATCTTTTAAGTAACTTATTAATTTTTAAAAATACTTTTTTTTTACTTTAGTAGGGATTTACTTATTTTATGTTTGGGGAAAACTAATTAAACAGAAAGAAGAGGATTATTCTATTTAATGAGCAAACTCAGAATTTAAGAACATTAATCTAAAATGAGATATATTCTAATATTGAATTTATTATTATGTAATTCTCCCTGTAACTAGTTCACTACACTAATTCTATTATTCAAACTATAATCATAATAACAGGAACGAACTATAAATTCAATTCAATAACGGTAATCTGACATTCGTGATCTATTTGGTTTAAAATTTCTGCATCATTAAATGCATCTCTGATTGTAATATTTGAAGTGTTATTGAAAATGCTATTGTGTCGAAATGTTCATGCCTTATTTTACTCATTTAATGACTTAAAATTGGTATTTATTATGCACCCAAACTCAGCAAACTAAAAAACTAAACTAAAAAAATACTTACATTTGAACGGAAAGTAAAATCTCTTCAATAGTTATACAGTGGAGTGTCGAGCTATGAGCAACATTCGTTTATAAAATAATGCATATATTTGATTGTGATCAGAGTTAAAAGCATCAATTATTCCACTAGCTCTAATAAAATAATAAATCTATGTGTTTGCGTATGGAGTTATGAGCAACGAATGTTCTTATAACTGCCAAGTTTTACGGTAACGTGTTTTACTTACATTGTAATAAATGAATACTCAAATATTATGAAACTTTCTTCGATTTTGATTAAATATTTTTTTGGTATCTGTTCCGAGAATAAAATTTCTTTAAAGTGACAAAATAGTTGCCAAAATTTCTTTGGGGAAAATGATTTCATCAAAATGGTTGAAATATTCGTCATTCTAATTTTACAAATTAAAAAAAAAAAAAAAAAAAAAAAAAAAAAAAACTGGTAGTGCCTATTGTCTAACTTTTCACTTTTCCGATAATCACTCGTAGCAGCTAGTTCTTATATTCACGGGCTCCGTGTAAGTGGATCAATGTCCTTAAACAACATAAGAAGGACAGATAGAACAAAAAAATAAATTACACTCATGCCCAAAATGGGTTTTATACCCGTGATCTTTCTGGTCGAGACCAATTTATTGACCACCTCACAGGTCAGTGGCTTGTTCCATCGCTTTATTTTCGATCCTCTGGACTTCATTCTATTTTCGTCATTCTAGCTTACTATCTTCCACTATGCAATACCATAAGATTTCGAGTCGAGAAAACATTTTTGTCATATGAGTTCGCGTTTCGTCACAAATCATGTGACTTTGAGGCGAAATGATTTTCACTAAAAAAATCTGTACCCTCAAGGATTGTTGATTCATCAAAAATGAGACATTTATTTCTGAGAGTCAATTACCGTGTTTCAACAATCCATGTTTGTGCACTTCAAATGCTATGTGCGACATCCGTTTATAAAATATTTTCTATTGTAATCAGAGTTATAAGCAGCAGTCATTTAAATAGCTCGGATAACATATAATTAAGTATTGTGTTCGCGGTTGGAGCCATGAACAACATTTGTTTTAATGAATCTATGTATGTGTTACTACATTTAAGTAGATAGTTTTTGAGCACTTAAAATTTTGAGTTCAATTTTAGTCTAAATATTTTTTTTTAAAAAATGATATATAACAAAAATAAAAAGAAAACTAACGTTGAACTATTCTTTCCAATTAAATAAAGACACTGTAATGACAAATTTGGTGATTATGATTTTTAATTGCGGAATTTAAATATTAAACTACAAATGATTATTTATATGAAAACAGTTCTTATACTCATTACTTCAAATATTTTTCTTTTTACGCTTATCTATAGTAACTAAAATATAGTAACTAGTTTAAAAATTCTTTTATTAAAGAAAATAATGTGAAAATTAAATATTTCTCTGTACTTTGCTTTCCGTGTCACTTAATATATTTTCAACAAATGTTAAAATTGACCGATTTTAATTAAGTTAATGCTTGCCTAAAAACTCTCAGTTCTAACTAAAAAAAAAAAAAAAAAAAAAAAAAAAAAAAAAAAAAAAAAAAAACATTAATATACATGCGTGTATTTTTAAGCTACGAATTGCTGCTTTATTTTTCTTAAAATTTCGAGGAAAAGGTAAAAATGAAAGAGGATATAAAAATCTTGCAAATTAATAAATTTAGTAAACCTTTCTTGAAACTGTTCTTCTTGATTCTTCATAAATAAATTTAAAAAAATTGAAACTGAATTCGGTTCAAATAAATAAAAAAATAAGTAAAATTTAAAATAGTAAAAAAAAATAAATAAATAAAAGCAAAAACAAAATAAATAATAATAAAAATACGCAATTTTATAACGTATAATTTTTTACATAAACAAATTGAGAAAATCGAAAACCTTATTTATATTACAAAACTTGCAAATTATTTTTGAGAGTGCAAAGTCTAATAATTAATTAAAATACCCTCTTATAGAGCTATTTTTGATAAACTGTAGTGTTAATGAATAGTGGATTTAATACAGAAGGAAACAGTAATTAACTTCAATATTGTAGAGAAATTTCAAAACTTAAAAAGACACTTCAGTATTAGTTACAGAAACTCTGCAGTCTTCATTCGATAGATAATTATATCCTCTCAAAGGTTTCCATTAACGGATTTTAATTTACTCCTCTAGAAGTAAGGAATTACCTGGGGCTGCAAAATCTATTTGATTAGCTTGAACTTTATCTTGTTTATTTCTCTTTTAGCTTTTTGAAACCTACTTCTTCAATGCATCAACCGAAGGAAACTCAATTTCGTTGATTTTCCTTCGATAATCATTGAAAGATAGGCCAAGGGTTACCTGTTAAATCTCATTGGCTTATTCAGCTGGAATTATAAAATAAATAGGTCTCAACCAAAGCATATTACTTTTATTAAAAGTTTCCTAATTATTTTATAGAGTGGTATTTTTATTTGCATATTTTATAGAAAGAGATAAATATCTTGAAGAAAAGTCAACCGAACTGCGCATATTCTCGAAACTCTGAGAACTTATTCCCTTCAGGCAGTTTACCTTGTTATATAAACATGGGCTTCTTACACTCGAATTTCGCTGGCTATCTTACCATTTGTAATTTTCTCTCTTGTTTTAATTTTTGAATAGATTTTGAGTCAGAAATAGTTTATAGCACATTTCAGCATTGTGTTGAAGTGTGTCTTTTTTAATTTATTTATATATTATTATAAGTTAATTTGTTAAGTTGGGTTAAGTAAAGTGACACGTGGCTCTCATGTCTGAAATTTTAAGCTAAATTTAAAACAAGAATATGATAACGATATGTTTGAAACGGATTATATCCTCTAGATATAATCCGATTCGATAGATTATATCCTCTAGATTATGGAGATAAATGGATCCAAACCATATTAGTTTAATTAAAAGTTTCCATATTATTTTGTTTAGGAGTATTTTAATTTGCATGTTGTTTAGAAAGAGATAAATATCTTGAAGAAAATCAACTGAACTGCGCATATTCTTGAAACTTTGAGAACTTATTTCCTTCAGGCAACCTATCTTGTTATGTAAACACAGGCTTCATAAACTCAAATTTTGCTTACATTTTATAATTGTCCAGTTTTATTAAATTTATCAATTTTTTTTAAGTCAGCAATAGTGCTCAGCTTTTTTCAGTATTTTGTAGTAACATTTTTATTTTATTTATTTATTTGTTTGTCTTTTTAGTTAAGCTGGGTTGAGTAAAGTCTCATGTGGCATTAAACTTTGTGACTTTTTTTTATAAAACTGTAGCTTTCTTAACGCTAAAATTCTGCCCTACTTTCATAATCACCATAGAGAGAACCTGCCAGAAACTGCTCTCTCAAAAAGAAAACGCTCATTTTTGACGATTCAGATATCACTGAGAAGTATTTCATCACTTTTTAGAACCATTTCTTTAAGAAAACATTTGATTTGTGCCAAACGCGAACTTTCAAATATGTAACGAAATTTTTTCGATTACTCATGTAGTTAGTTCACTGTGTGATTTTGAAAACTAGAATGACAAAACTAAAATGGAGAGTAAACGATTGAAAATAATGCTACTGAATAAACCGACCAGGGCGTATGGTGGACAAGGACTTGGCATCGTACTAGGGAAATCATGTGCCAATTCGTGCATGGGTGTAATTTATCTCTCTGTAATAACTGCCCTTCTTGTGTTGCAACTACATGACACTCACGACAAAGTGATTATGTAAAAAGTTCGCTACATTAGGCCCTACAATTTATTTTTTGAAAAAAAAAATAGAATGGCGAAATATTTCTTTCATTTTGAAGAATTTCGTTTCCTTAAATAAGTGACGATAGGTAATTCGTCAATTGTTACATATATCAGAAAGCTGTTTGATAATCTGTTTTTTGGGGTGTATATCAATAAAATTTAAGTTAAATCAGAATCACGAATATTATAACATTTTATGTAAAAAGGTCTTTTAAACATTTCTATTTATATTGATAGCTTGTTCAAATTAAATTTATTTATTCACTCTTGCTGTCGAAAATTTATGAAACTGTTTTTATATAACGTTTGTCAATTAAAGCTTTGTAAAATTAGCTCCAAGTGTACCCGCAAAGACGAGAGCTTTAAAAAAAAAAAAAAAAAAAAAAAAAAAAAAAAAAAAAAAAAAAAATATTAATAAACCTATTTATAAATAATTGGGAGGAAAGTCATGAAAGTTACAAAACATTTCCAAAACAAAACTCATCGTTACGACAAAACGAAAAGTCATTAAACCTAATTAATAAATTGATGTAATCAAGTCTCACATTTATTAACAAATAAATAAATAAATGCGATCACAAAATCTCTCTTGCTTTCCAAATGTAATTTTTAGATCCCTATTGCAGTTCCTAGAAACTATTTGTACTTAGTTTTCCTTCACTGAATTCTTTTCTCTGATAGACGCTGAAATTTTCTGTTTCAGTTACCTTCAAAGAATAAAAGAAATTCGGCAGAAGGAAAAAAAAATAGTTTCTCTGGAAAAAAGCATGTTTCATATCTCAACCATTTGAAGGAAAACAATATTTGAAGTTCTTTCTTCCCAGAAAGATACAAACTTCTGTAGTTTTATTCCAACATCCATAAAAATACTTTTTACAATTTTTATTCAATGATCTGTGTGGAGTACTTTTTTAAAGATATCAGTTCATCTACAATCCTAAAGGCAGCTTCGTAAAAAAAAAAAAAAAAAAAATGTTTGTATTCTATATACAAAACTTTAAAGCCAAAAAAAAAAAAAAAAAATAAGAAAGAGCATTTATTGACTTATTGCTTTCGTTTTCCTCCGATCCCGATGCGTTCGGGGTTAAAACCATAATTTAAGAATTCATTTCTCAAGTTTCAAGCGAAAGGAAATTTCAATTACACTGAATCTGGTTCAGTTCACAGCGATAATGGTAAATTCTCAGCGTATTGCGACCTCTATGCACACAGGATATGGACTAATGATGGCATATAGTCTGTCTATGGAAAGAACTCGCTTTGCCATTCACCTGCAGCAGTGGCGGTGACTTTGGTTACGAAATTTAATTATTTCAATTAGCGATGTAATGTCAATTATTATGGCCGGTTTTGGTTCGGGTCGGCGGGATAAAGAAATTTGGGGCTGATAGAAGATTTCTTCTGCCGATTTCTTGTTTCCAAAGCAGCAGACTGCCTTAGACTTTGTGGCAAGGAAATATTTTTTTATAGATAGATTATAACTCAATAAGCTCCGTGCCGCGTTCGGGTGCGTATATCAGGTGTCAAAGATTTTTCATTGCCACTCTCTGTGATTCTGACTTTAAAACTTGCGAAGCAAAGGATTATATATATATATATATATATATATATATATATATATATATATATATATATATCACCCGCACTTTGAGCTTCATTGTGTTTTTCTGTGTTATATACTAACTACTCTTTATGAGTTTTTTAAATTCTTGTTTCTTAACGCGATATTGTTGTCAAAAAAACTAAATAAAACATTCGTCGTATTTATAATGATATGTTAGACATTTAATCAGGTTGCAGGACTGACAGTGATTTCTGAACTTCATTTGAAATTTTTGTTTTATATAGTGATTAGGACTTCTCCGCTATATCAAAACATTATTATTAAATTTAGGATGTTAGATAGTACCCCCTCAAAAAAATGTTTTATTTTGTAGATTAACTAATTAATAAAAAAGAATAATAAAATGCATAGTTAGCCAAAAAAATGGACCACTTTTTGAGTAACTTTTTTTATCTAATGGTCGGATCGTCACGATTTAGGACCCAATCATATTGGTTTGAGGGAATGACCTCAATTATGCTAATTACTTAGTAAAAACCTTATTTTAAATTACGAAATGAGACACAAGTACGCACTTTCTCTAAATAGACATGCCTCCATGCCTTTCTTTTAATGAATTTGGTTGTCTAACTTCCAAAATGTAGGGGGTAGCCGCGATATAGGAAATATAATCCCCATAATTTGATCAGGAAAGTGATCCAAAGTTCGGGCTGGTTAATGTATATTTTAGTGCCGCTATATCTCGAGAACTTTTTAAACGAATCGAAAACGTTTTGCACACAATATAAAATTTGTTTGTTCCTAGATAATTCCATGCAAAAAGAAAATATTAGCAAATATTTAATATTTTTTAAATAATAGTCGAAAATATTTAGAATTGTAAATAATAAAATTTTTCACTCCTTTTGAAAGTATATTTTGCATTGCAAAGTACAAAATTTGAGGGAAATTGGTTGAATAGTTCCTGAGAAATCAAATTATAAATATACGACTTTTTTTTAAAAAAGAAATTCGATATCTCAGGAATTATTCAACCGATTTCACTCAATTTTTGTCTTTTGCAATGTAAAATCGCAAACTTTAAAATGAGGTAAAAAATTGCTTGTCTGACAATTAAATTTTTTTAAACTATTATTAAATAAAATAAAAAATAATAAATATTTAATAAAATTTATTTTTTTGCACGGAATTATCTCTTTTTAACGAAAGTTATAATTGTGCTTTTTTTTTTTTTTTTTTTTTTTTTGCAATCTGGCAATCTTGTTACGAAAACATTTTAAATCATTCTTAAAAAATTTTCCCGTTCATGTAAGTTCATTTGAATTCGCTACTCGCTTTATAGATTTCATTTCATGTTTTATTCTGTTTTTTCTTTATATATTATATAATGTTTTTACGTGATATTTTTACCTCATGTGTTAGATTTTATTTGTTGTAATTTTTTTGTAACATTTTTGAGTGCTCCTTACACTATTGTATTGATATATTTTGCTTTGGTTATATTGATAAATATTAGATATTACTCTTTTTTGTGGATATAATCGCGTGGGCTGATGAAAAGATTATATCTTTTATTTTCCGGATTTTTTTTAAAACTTTTTGTCCTTTTTTTCGGATATCCCCCCCCCCCGTTTTTTTGGTAATTTTATTTTTATTATTATTATTTTCCTTTTGTCCCCCTTCTTTCATTGTTCTGTACCCTTGTTTTATCTACCTTTTGAACTTATATATATATATATATAAATTTTTTATGGATCCGCCAAACAACTTTCGGAATAGTTTGCTCATGGATTGTTTTAAATACGCTACAAAATAAAACGATTTTCTGTTATGGTAAGTCGAAGCTGAAATTGTTACTTTCCTTTCTTAATTTTATGTATTTTGCTACGAGCAAAGTAATGCTCCATGAAGCGGTTTAAATTAAGGAAGTATTTTCTTAACAGTTCACAATGCGTTAAAGGCCAATATCTTTAAACAACATGTGTTAAATTTGTAAGGAATGGTTTAAAAATAGAGATCTTAGTAATACGTATTCTAAGAGAAAATATTATTTAAAAGAGAAATGTGTTTTACGCTTCAGAATAAAGAGGAGGTAGGTGCTTTTACATTTGCAAAATTTCTCATGCTAGAATAATTCAGCAAACATTAAATAAGATGTTAACGGCTGCTACATAAATATTTTCAGGTTTAGATACACAGTTTTATAACACGCAAATTATACCTTACGCAATAACCTTCTATTATAGGATCTAAAATTTTGCATGAAATCGAACGAATTTTGAGACTGGCTCTTCGACTCAAATTCTATCCAGTGTTAATTAGTAAATAACCACAGATAATATTTTGGTTCACGCTTCACTTCTCAATCTTATAATTATAAAATTGAATTTAAGTTATTACTTTCTTTGAGATTTTAGAACAAACAATGTTTTTGCACTTGTCTGAAAGTGGCTTTTGTTTTATATAGTAAAACAATACTTAATTTTCTTTTTAATTGTACGCTTTACTTGATTGTTGAAATGTATTTTATTATATCTGTACTTTATGTCATAAGATAGATTTGATGTTTTATCGAAACTATGTATTTTTCAATACTGTTAGACTAGCAGATACTGTAAGGTAGAAAACGCTTCAAGAAACTTCGTTCAGTAAGTATATATATATATATATATATATATGTGTGTGTGTGTGTGTGTGTGTCTGTTTGTGTGGCGTAACTACCACTACGAAAATTAAATATCAATTCACTGGCATGGCTGAAAGCCCCTATATAGCAAGACGGAGAAGTGCAAAAACTGGTACAAAAGACATTTCACTGTAGCATTTTTTTCGAGAAAAATAAAATATCTGTAACTATCACGATTTCTTTTGTAATTTTAGTTTATATATTAAACTGCTTATTTTCCAAGGATAAAGTAGATATTGTTGAATAGTTTTAAAAATATTAAGTTAACTCCTCCCGAAAACTAGTTATAACTGAAATGGTTTTACTACCAGCCTTTCCTCATTTCCGTCTCGCTTTCATCCCTGTATATAAGTCATGCTAACTTGAATCAATCAAGAGACCTTTTGATAGATGACGGTTGGCATGGTCGATAACTCCGCCCCCCACATTGGTGACCTCCGGACGTGATTTGATCACGCAGTAACGCCCATTTCGATCTGGTAACGCCTACTTCGATGGATAGTCCACTTTGAACAGTTGGCTTGCTATTTGTGACTGCATTATCCTCCTCCTCACGCAATTCCTTCTCAGTCTCGTCTCGATTAAACACAACGTCTGCCTGAATACACTCGACTGCTAATGGCAACATAGGAGCGACTACTACTGTGAAGTTAATACACCTCTCACATTCAGCACTCAAAATTCCGGTGACCTTTATTCCAGCTCTCCCGGTCTGTCACAAGTACAGCAACTAGTAGTATCTGTTCATCGAATTCTATCCCTGATAAAATTCTGGTGGGGGAGTATTGTGGCGTAACTACCACTACGAAAATTAAACATCAATTCACTGGTATATAAGTCATGCTAACTTGAATCAATCAATCAAGAGGTACCTTCTGATAGATGACGGTTGGCATGGTCGATAACTCCGCCCCCCCATATATATATATATATATATATATATATATATATATATTCTGGTGTTTATCTTTTTTCTCCCTTTCGTGGCTTTCCTAGTTTTATATTTAACCAGCTGAATACCCGTTCTTAGAACGGAATGAGTAAAAAAAAAAAAAAAAATAAGCAAGGAATAAATAAATAATTGCTGAGGAACATTACGAAATCATGTCCAGAACTGAAAAGCATATACTGACATAAAAGTGAAATTTTTAAGAGTGTTATGAATCAGAGAAAATAAGAGAGAAATGGTTGTATCAATATGGGCATGTTTAACGTAACAGATCCTGTTTTTGACTTCACTTTAATCTTAACATAAGTCATCATATCAGTTTTTAGTATGCTTGCAGGATTTTTATTTTAATTTAGGCAGTGGTAAATAAAATAAAGTAAAAAAATTATCAGTCCCGCCTTCTAATAAATTGATATAAAATAGTTCGGATACAACTTTTTTTATCGTTCTGAAAATGTCACTTTCAGTTAATATACTTAAAATAATTTCGCATTTTTTTATTTAATACTATTTGTTGCCATAATGGGTGGCTTTACGTTATTGAAGTAAGCAAAACTCGTTTTTTTGTAGTTCATCCCATTAGAATAAAGATAAAATGTATTTCGCATCACTTAGTATGATACTACTGATCGCAGCCAATTCTTAATATTCTAAATTTACCACTATC
Source organism: Parasteatoda lunata (assembly GCA_949128135.1). Lineage (NCBI taxonomy): Eukaryota > Metazoa > Arthropoda > Arachnida > Araneae > Theridiidae > Parasteatoda > Parasteatoda lunata. Next base: position 72,712,503 of record OX421972.1, on the reverse strand, counting down.
AAGTAATTTTCTCCGGTACATATCATGTTCGAGGGACCGTGATATACTTATTTACAAAGTATCGATATTAAAACTTAGTATTGGTGCTGTTTTAATAATCACCAAATTTGTATACCTATATTAGAATATTTAGTACTTATTACATTAACCCTTCACCATTTGAATTTTGTGAAAGATACATTTGACAGTGACAATCAACAAAAGCCGAATTTTTTTTTTGAAAAAAAATAGAATTCTTATTAGTACTTGATAAGGTTTTTGGAGCATGACCTTTTCTCTATCTGACCTATAGTCATCTGATCACTCAAAAAATCTTTGGCCTATTTTGTTCAAATTTTGTATTTTGTCAAGTAAAATTATATTCTTTAAGATGATGTAAAAAATTAACTTACAATTATAAATTTTTTTCGACTATGATTAAATAAAATGATAAGAAAATAAATATTTATCAAAAGTTATTTTTTGCATTTCATTAAATTTGGACAAACAAATTTTATAATTGTGTGCAATAGTTTTTTGTTTTTTTTTTTAATTCGCTTAAAAATTTCTTGAGATATAGCGAAATACGCAAAAAGTAAAATTAACATTTAGGGTTCCAAACTTTGGAGCAACCAAACGAACTCCTGACCAAACTGTAGGGACCATATTTTCGAGATTGCGGCTGTCCCCTATATTTTTGAGGTCAGAGATCTTAATCCTTTAAAAAAAGGTAGGTTTATACAGAGAAAGTAAGTTTTTGTGCCTGATTTTGTAACGTAAAATATCGTCTGTATTTATTAATTAGCATATTTGGAGTCATCCCCTCGAGCCATTAAGATGTCCTAGAACGATCAATAGATCAAAAGTTATTGAGAGTGGTCCTTTTTTTCTTGGTAAATATTATCGTCAGTAGCAGAAGTACACAATAATTAAGCGTCATCTGTGAATGGCGATTTTCTGCGGCTTTCCTAAACGAATTTCATTTTAACCTTTTCTCCTTTGACTTCGCTCATTAGTACATAGCTTATTTTATTTTATTTCAATTTATGCATATTATCAATATTAATAAAGCATAAGTGCCAATAATAATATGACGTTTTTTACAGCTCTCTTAAAGGAAAAATAATCTTCTCTCCATTATTTTTTAAGTATAAGTTTTAAAATTTTTTTATGCATAAGTTTATTTCATATCAATTTGCATATTACCAACATTTTCCAAGCATCATTGTCGTCAATGATAGTATTACGATTTTTTACTCTTCTCGTGATCAAATAAATATCTTTAATCCATTGCTTTTGATTTCTAGTGCATAGCTTATTTTTTTATTTCAAAATGATACCTAAATTAATTAATCATCAATAATAATATGGCCAATAATATTATAGTGTTTTTATAACTTTTTTCCTTTGCGAATTAGTGCCACACAGACTTACTAATTTTGCCTTTAAATTTATATATATTTTTTTATATTCCATTACCATTGATTTTAAATACATATTTTATTTTAGAAACACGTTTTAAGAAAAATATTATAGGTAAAAAAAAAGCACGTAGTTTCATACAACTTTAAAAGTATAAATATGGTGACGTAGACCACACGTGCTATCATGTAATGTTGTTTATTGAAATTAAATAGCAATATAAAATAATGGAAAATTTAAATGCGCGCAATAAGCTGTTTTATTGATCAAATAAAGCTCTTAGCTAGTAATAATCACTGATGTTATCTTTAAAGAATGTAAAAAATTTTATCGTCTATAGTTAAATTTAAAACAATGGCTAACGCTTAACCAATCAGAAAATTCCCTTTCGTTTTTTGCTCATCCCTTTCGAACGGTTTGTCGTAGAATGTTCTAATGTCGAAAGTGACCTTCCTCGTTCTTTGAATCTTAGCTACGATACTTAGCATACTATCTGTATGCTAAGTATCATAGCTGTCAGTCGGATGGTTTAGGAGTCTATAAAGAACATCCACATCCACAGACATTCATTTTTATATAGAGAGATTTTTATTTTTCCATTTTTCGTTGTCAACTTTAAGTTTTTTATTTCAAATAGTTTTAGTTTCTTTACATTCACATCAGACAATTCTTGAAAATGGGAGCCTGAAATATATCGATTGTTATTTCATTTAGGTATAGTAAAATATTTTTGAATCGAATGAAATTTTCAATCAGGTAACATAGGAAAAAGTTGACCTGAATGAAAATCATATCTAACATAACCCTTCAAAATGCCCACATTTCTTCATATTTCAAGATGCTCTTTTCTTCCTGGACATACACCATCTTGCATGGAGCTGCAAAACTTATGATGCATAAGAAACTAAATATAAGGACGTAATTAATACAAAAATATTTATAACTAGAAATTGCATTTAAATATATTAAACTAATATCATTAGATAATAATAAATATAAAAAAAAAATATAACAGGGTATATAGCTAATTTATTGGAATGACAAATAATTTTAAGTTACTGCAAAATAATACTCTCAAAGTAAATTTATTATAAACTACACGGATCTCTTTTAGCATAGTTGACATTCCATAAATATATCCTACAGTTGTCCTTCAGTATAGCATTCTTTACAGCTTTGCAAACATTTCTCAGTCTAAGATTGAATCTTCTTATTTTAAAATTCAAAAAAAAATAAAAAAATAAGGAATTTTAAAAAAATAAGCTCCCAGTGTTTGCTTGCAGATAGTTCCAATTTTCCTTCTTCTTGGTGAAAAACTCCTTCGAGATCAGTACCTCATCTCCTTGGAAAACAAATTGGAAATCGAAAAATCGTATTTTCATTGCCAACATGCAGATCAAATACTTTATTTTTATTTTTTGTAGTATTGGAAAATTTTTTGACTTTCGGTATTTGTTTTTATACATTGTTTGAAAGAAAGCCTGGAGGTTTTATATTTTTTTTCTTCTGTTTCTTTTTAATTATAATATTAATATTTTCAAAACCCGTTTATCACCTAAAAACGAAATATGCTTTTTTGGGTCATTTTTACAGTTAAATTCTTAAGTCTGTTATTTCTTTATAAGGGGAAAGTGAACCTGCATTTTTTAGTTATTTAATTATATTTTTCTCTTAATTTATAATTTTTGTTAAAGATATGCATATACAGTATGCATAATGTGCGAAGATTTAAAAATATTAAAAACTGATGGGGATCTTAACTAAAATATATTTTAATACTCACAATTAAAAAAAATATCTTTTACACAACGAATTTTCAAACAATTTTCTTAAAAACTCCAGTCAATTAAATTTTAAAATTATTAATTCTCAATTTTTCAAATAATTACATTTTAATAAATTATTCAACAGGAAATTGTTTTATCTTAAGACAATGTCAATTGAAATCATAACTTTTACTTTTTTTTCATGTAACATTAAATAATAAAATATAACATTATTTCAAGTCTTGTCTCAAATTTTTTGTGTCAATTTTGCAATTTTAATTAAAAAATCAAAACTCATTTCTGTACAAGAGACTAGAAATTTTAACTAATTTTGAATTAATACTAACAACGTGTACGGGGTGTTTTATATGCGTTACATTGTGTTTTTGAATACATATTCTGAGTATAGTATTCTTATTAAAAACGAAGACAAAAATATTTGAATAAATGAATATTTAAGCGGTAAAAAAACGTTTTCTAGATCTTAAATTGCAGTATAAATAAATCAGTATAAATAAATCTGGTTTTAGTAATACTTTTCCAAATCATCAATTTAATCAATTACTCTATAGTAATAGGCAAAGATTACGAGTCATTCAGTGCTTATAAAGATTTCCAGTAAGTTAATTCATACCATTGAAAAATTTAAAATAAATAATGCAATCTACTCGCAATCATCAATTTAAAGTATATCACAACAGTGATTTAAAAAAAAAAATTATTAAAACCTATTTAATGAAACCAAAGTTTAATGCCTTGCAAATGACTAACATATAACTTTTCATTGACTTAATCTGATAACAATGTGCCGTTTTTTTATTATGTTTTTACAACAAATAAATTACAACTCCTTATTCTAAGTTGAGTACGAGTTCATTACAGCATTAAGTATAACAGTGCTGTTTATGACAATTGAAATACAATTTATAAATTTCCCTTTGTGATCTACGGATATTTCACTAGTACTTTCATTTTTAATCATTAAAAATAATAACACTGTATTAAGGTGTTCATAAATGCCGTATTCTTACGTTGATATTATTAGATAACAGTATTTCTAATAAGCCGACCGGCCTATGTAGGGGCCAGGGAACTGCCCTTACATCAGAAAGGTTCTGGGTTCGAATATCGGGCAAGGCATGGATGCTTTTTACTTCTCTATACTATATAATTATTTTATATCGGATGAAATAAACACTTTTATTGCATGTTGATTGCAACATCAGACATAACAGTGCTACTTATGACAAGTAAAGTATAACTTATAAATTTCTCTTTGTGATATGAATATTTTACTAGTATTTTCATTTTTAATCATTAGATAAACCCATTTGATGCTGTTAGTTATTAATATTTCTAATAATGCATGCGGAACATTTTTGGCATTATTTTTAATAACAGTACGAAGACAATTCTAAGTATAATAATACAAAAAAAATACTATAATAAATATCGTAATATATTTATTATAGCTTTATATTGCTAATCGTTAGTCAGCTTAATGCCTGACAAATGACTAACACATTTTAGAATAACCTTATTTAGATCAGAATATGCCGTTTTTGGCCTTATTTTTTTTTATAATGAATTAACTAAACCATTTTATTGCAAATTGATTACGAGTTGATTACCACATTAGATACATAGGGGCTGCTTATGACAAGTGAAATATAACTTATTTCCCTTTGTGATTTACGAATATTGTAAAATATTTATCTGTTTATTATTAATTATTATTTGTTTATTATTAATTATTATTTGTTTATTATTAATTATTATCTGTTTATTATTTGTTTGTATTATTAATATTGCAGATATTGTACATAAACACATTTATTTTATAAAACTCTAAATTAAAACTCGTATTAATGAGTAAATTAATAATAAATTCAAAACGGAAAAATTATTGGAATTAAAACTCTTTATTAGAACCAAATAAAATATTTTAATTATAATGTTTTTAAATCTTAAATACAGAACAACAAAAGTGATTATCTCCTTTTTTTTAATCTAGAACAATCTTTTCTTTAAAATTATGAGTTCCAATTATTTTCTATTTCGTACATATATTTTATGTAGAAATACGCTTTTTAAGAATTCCCTTGCATATTAAGGAATAATTAGTGAATAAAGGTAGCAAAATTTTTGCACAGTGCATTAAGCATTAACTTCAGTTGCAAACCAAAGTTATACAAATCAACCCTTGCCTTTTTAAACATACTTAAGTATTTTTTTTTATCCTTTTGTACCATTAATTCGCGCTCCATTAATTTTAAATTTTAGCTAAAATGGATTTTTTTAACAAATTTTACAAAACTCTGAAACTTTTCCGAAGTAACTTTCAGAATAAATAATGAAAGAGTTAATTAAATTGAGCAGCACAGCTGTGCTTGTGCTTTAACGAGTTTTTGAGGCAGAAAAATTCTCTTATTTGATTCTCATTCCCTTTTATATAATATTTTTTAATCTTATTCTCTTTGACAAGAATTAGTTGTAAATACAAATTTATAAGTTTTAGTTATGTTTTATTAAGATAAGTCAACAATCAAATGAAGCAAAATATGAATAATTAAATAAATGAAGATTAATAAAAATTCGTCTGTATTTTTCTTTTAAACAAAACTCGTGTTGTAAAAAAATATTAAAAAATACCAAAAATATTGATGCGTTAACATTTTTAATAAATAATAGAAAATAAATTATAATTCCTTTTTATTTCATATTTTTCATTTTTAATAAAAATAGAAAAATTTGAAAAACGCATCGATTTTTAAAACGAATAATTAGAATAAAGCATCAATCAAATAATGCAAAATATGTATAATTAAAGAAATAAATTAAAATAAAAACAAGTGTATTTTTATTTACATTAGATTTGCGTAGTAAAACACTAAGAAGAAATTGCAAAAATATTGTTGCAGTAAAAATGTTCTTAAATATCAGTTAACAGACTGGAAAATAATATATATAGTAAAAAATATTGGAATATTTCTTTTAATTTATGCATTTAAAAATAATGTAAGACCAATGATTTACAAGGGTCATAATGAAGTTAAAATCTAAAATACCATAATTTGTTGGAAAAAAAATTTAGTGTTTTAGTCACGAGTATCAGTATATATAGCATGTAGTTTTGAATTGCCTTTAATCCAGTCGGAATTGGCATGCATATAGTTGTATATGTTAGGCTACAATTAATAAAGAAATCGAGAGTCATTAGAGGTCAAAAATACCCTTTCTTAAATCAAAAAACTAATAAATAAAAATGGCGCTTCAGCTCATAGAGGTTCAAGGTCAACTGTGCCCATCTTAGTTATCTTGACCTTGAACTCTGAGGTGCAGGGGCAGTTAGTTGTTGGGTTGGGCGGTCAGGCCGAAAGCAGAATCCTCAGTTCAATGAAATAGTTTAATACGGGAATAATTGATAAAATATATTTAAATATTACAAGTATTATTTGGAATCTTGTAGTCCTAGCCATAAACTGGCGTTATCTATATATGTAATAAGATAGACGGTAATGATTCAACTTTTCATATTTAGGAGAGAAAAACTCTTACAAAAAACTAAAATCAGCACGAAGTAAAATTTACACATTGTTTTAGTAAATATCTATCCATAATTGCTGTTTTAAATATTTTGAATACTGCCTTAAATGTGGATCAAATTGAATTTCATACCACTTTAAGGTATATAAATTGCAATTCATCATCGAAAAAGAGGAGATGGTCGTGCATTGCATATATGTTTAAAATGAAAAATCCTCTGTATATCGAGTAAATTTAGATAACCTAATTCAGAAGTTTTGATATTTTATATTATGAGCACGTAACGAAAAAGGAATGATATTTGCTTTTCTACACTGTATGTTACCCGGAGGTAAAGAACGTGACCATAAGTATTAGTTGAAAGATCAAAGAGGTGAAAACATAGTTTTCGCCCTAGACCTATTGATGAACTTACATTAAGTATTTTCACAAAAACATTAACAAGGATAAAGAAATTCTGATTTAATGAATTTCAGTATATTGGTTTTTGTGACAAGATAATGACACGTCACATGGATGTGAGCTTGTTCTTCCATCATGCCCTGAAAAGTAATGTTAATATTGTATGTTAACAATTAAAATATCACAAATATTGTAATCTATAACTCTGCTCATATTTTATTTACTTTTTGTTAGCTATTAAGTAATTGTTAGATGCTTGCGAATGTCTGATTTAGATTTTATCAGAAATTGCTTCGTTACGGTCTGACTTGAAATCTCTCCCCGTTCACTTCCATATTAGGAAGCATTAAATGATTTTCCTTAATGCGCAAGGATACAAGTGTTTCAGAGACTGTGCCTTTTTACTCCAATCTGTGTTTGTATAAAACGTGGGAGCACTAGTTTTTGCGTGTCCTTTCCCTGATGTTGTGATCCTGATAAGTTGTTCCGGAATTGTCAGAAGTTTTGTCCCCTCCCTCCCTCGTGGAGTGCGGATGTGAACTTTGTTAACCACCAGTCTACCTTTAAATAAACCTCTTGAGAACGTATGATGGCTCACGACTGCATTTTTCACGCTAAATACAACTCAGATAACAGGAAAGTAGCTCTGTTATTATATATATATATATATATAATTATATATGTAATTTAAGTTACATTATTACTTATATAGTAACTGCTTTAGGAAACCAGTTTTCACCAACCTCAACAATTCACACCACTTAAATGCATGGTATGGCATTGTGCTTTGATGAAATTTCAATAAATAATATTTTATAAAAAAACTTCGACTGAAACTGTTCTATCTTTTAATGAGTAATCCATTTTATAACAGTAACTCCTATAATTTATTTAATCTTGATTTTTAGGAAATAATATAACTCAAAATAATAAATTCAAAAGTGTTATATCATAATTTAATTAATAAATATAAATAACAAAAGTTAAATGTTAATTATTAGTTTCTTTTATTTTAAATTTTAGTATTTTTATTTGTTACAACGGACTCACGAACAAAACTAAAAGACGTATACCATTATAGCCGTATATTATTATTAAGGTAGTTTTAGCTTATCATCCTGTATGGTGTCGTACTTGAGCTTACTGCGCATGCCAGCTTTTATTGATCTTCTGTATCTTTACGCTTTGTGGGCTTGGTTACAGTCATACGATGTTAGCTCTCAAGATGTATGGTGCTATTGTTGGCAAAAAATTTGCTATTTCAAATGTGTAATTTTGAGAAATTTTTTAAGATTTAGTATATGTGTACTAGAATAATTTCTACTCGAAAAAGTAAACAATAATGTATTCCGTATACTTTGATACCAAAAATGATGCGATAAATTATAGAGTACTCCATGAGCTTAGAACAATTTTCCCGATAAATTTGTCAATTAAGTAACTAACTTTTTTTTAACTTTAACTACCGTTAAATTTTTCTTACTTCGGCTTAAAGAAACACGTTTCAAATGCGTAAGGTTAAGGTAGATACTCATTTGGTATCAGATAGTTTCCATACTTTTATATTGGAATCGGTGACGTCATAAAGAGTTCATTTTTTTCCGAAGGAAATAACGAACGTCTGACATTTAATTTGTAATAACACCTGATGCTAGACCTGTACGAAAAATGGATTTTTCAAACGTCCCCTTTGAATAGATGAATTATACTTTTTATTGATATTTTGGATCAGGAACTAAAATTTTGCGATGCACCTAGTACATAGATGCACAAACGGTTCTGATGTTTCAGCTCTTCGCCTTAAAGGAAATTACTTTTTCTTAAAGTTACGGTGAAGAAAAACATTGGAATAAAAAATAAATTCATAAAATTAATTATTCCTTTTAGTTGAATTCATACTAAATTTAAAATATTTCGTTACTAAAAATAGACAGGCAATTTTGTATAATAAGAAAATATATTATTAGCTTGGTTTTAAAAAACATCCTGCTGTGGCAACCAGTATGCAAAGCTTTGAAACTCAATAGGGAGGTGCATACTCTTTTCTAAGGAGGTTGCAGTATCGGTTGCAGTCTTGGTAAAGAACATAAAAGTGAGTACTCACATTATACATTATTTGGTTTTGGGATTCACCCTAGGCAGCAAACAGGAAACTGTATCGTATTCTCTTTTCATTCATGATGAGACATCCCGACAGATGGCTTTATTTTTACCCCCCCCCCCCCACACACACTTTTTTTTCAATTTGTCTAGATGTAACAAAGAAAGTTCCTCAGCCTTCAGCATTTTCATTGTCCGAACTAAAGATATCTTTTGCAGGCATAATATTATTTTACGGTCAGTGGTCATATGTTTTACGAGAAAATGTTTACCGGGAACCATTTTTAATTTTTATGGCCATGGCAACTTCACTGATATACATATATTTTTACATTTAGAGAATAAAACTTTTTTTTTTGTCCCTGACAGTAATCTTGTGGTTGCAGTGTATGTCGAAACAATCAAAATTAAAAATATAAAAAATTAGTATATGATCATAATTTAAAGAATTAAAATTGTTTTATTAAACTAAATTAGTATAAAAATTATATTATTACAATATGATAAAAAAATGAAATTAAAAATTTCACAATAAAATATTTTTTAATATTATCATTATTAATTTTCTTTTATTTATTTATTTTTAAATGGAAACAACAAGGAACACTTATAAATGTTTGCAAAGGGAAAACAAAAGCCAAGCGCTGATCAGAAAATAAATTAAATCGTTCGGAAATTTTAAATATTTTTTTTTCTAATATTACTAAATAAATTCAAAAAAAAAAAAAAAATAAAAATCACTTTAAAATATCCTTAACTTTCAGTAAACTACTCAACGTTATACTTTAAACACGTTTCTACCTCCAAAAATATTTACAGTTCACATGAGCTCCTGAGCATTATGTCTAATCTCAACTCGAACAATCACAATACGCGTCGCCATGATACTAAAACACTTAAAAAACTTTCAGCGATTTAAAACATAGTATAAATAAAGATTTTTATTTTACAATTTCTCTAGATCCTCATAAGATTCTTATAAGCTGCTGTTTTTTGTGAAATTGTGATATAAAATGTGTGAGAGTAATTGTGTTATAATAAATAACTATGCCAATAACATAGTTTAACATACTTAAAGCTTAATATATACTGGTTTAAAATTGCTATGCGGTTTAAAAATTGCTTACAACTGACAGGATAAGAAATCTAGAACTACAAAAATATACAGTTTTGTAATCAGTTACAAATAGCATGATAAGAAAACCTCAAAAAAGAAATTCATCTGCACTTTGAAATTAGGTTATGGCATTTCGTTAGGTGAAGGGCAATGGAGTTATGTTGTGGTTGAGTTGTGTTAAGCGACCTATGAAACATGGTTAATTTGGTTATTTGGGTGCCACTTATCATGTTTTGTTTGAAGCAGCTCAATAGTGCTACCATCTAAGCGTGAATGAGAATTTTATATTTCAATGGTCCAAAGGATTCACCAATTGAAGTGTGCAAGATATTTGAATCTTGAATACAGTAGCATGACTCATTTTGATGTTTTGGTAGAATTTGATAAAAAAAAACAATTAAATAAATTGTTAGTTAACCATTTCTTCAGAAAAATTTCTAACAGCATGAGAGAGCGTTGAAACTTAAATAATGTTGCTTATAACTAAATGTAGTTTGGAACTACACTGTAAAAACTTCCGGATCAAATTACGGTAAATTGTACTGGCACTCAACGTGCCAGTACGTTTACCGTAAAATCAATTTTTACTGGGTTATGTTAAGGAACAAAAAAATCTGATATACCGTAATTTTTACGGTAATAATTACCGTAAAATCACTGAATCACTCGAAATAAATATTGCTTAATTAAATACGCTTAAATATATATTGCTGTAAAAATTACGGGATAATATTTTACTATGAAAATAGATTTACGGTGAAATGGATTTAATGGATGATGCACCCAAAGTGCCAGATGATGCATAACGTTATTTGATCTGAAACTTTATACAGTGCAAAATGTTCAACATGAGCTTATATTCAAATTTGAAGCTAAAAAGCAAAATAAAATCCTTTACAATCTCTTTGATTCCAAATATGCTATTGCCAAGTACAATAAAATATCTGTTGAAAAATTAAATACCAGTTTGATATCTAGTTTGTTACTTAAACATCAATACAAACTTTAAAAAAAAAGTTGAATAAAAAATCTTAAATTGAGTGTGTCTTGTCAAGTTCTCGTATCCCTAAGAGGAAATCTCTTTTGAAATAAAATTGATTGTAAGAGATAATACTTTCATGGAAATTCAGTGTAAATCTCTTCTCATTTGCATTTCAAAAGGTTTTTAGAAAGCACAGGAAGACAAAATCCAATAGACTGCAGGTAAAGGACATACAAGTAGTTATGCAAGCAGTGAATTCTTTTGAGCTGATGCAACAGACCATCCATCTAGTGTTAAGGTAAGTGATAATGTTAAAATAAAGGCGCAGTATTTCTTTACATACCTAATTCTAAGTTTTAGTTCTTTGAAAAAGAAGGATTTTAAAATCATTATCCTTGATAATCTTATATAATATCATTTGTTAGAAGCGAAAACAAATTTTGAACAAGAAGGATAAAAAGCTTAAAAGTTTTTTCAATTCTCATATTGTTCACGTAACTATAATGTATTTACTAGCTTTGAGAAACTCATAATTTATTTTAGTATTATCAAACTATAAAAAAAAATGTTCTATTTATTAAAGTAAAGAATATTCAAAGGGTTCAATGAAAAATTAAGTATAGCGCTTTTAAACCATCTTAGCACCGAAAAGCAAATTTTATTTTTTATTATAACATTCATTGAACAGCCGACCCAATTTTGGGTATACGACAACTAATGCTCAGTTCCGTAGCCATGTATTTTTGAACCCAATCAAGTATTCAATTCTGGGATCAAGTATTGAGGAAAATTTGCCTTCCTGGAGGACTATTTGATTTAACTAATCCACAATTACGTTACATGGTGAGGAAAACCACGAAAATTACCCATGGTTAGCCTGGCAGCAAAGGGTCTCTTACCCATGAACCATCTACCACTGATAATGTTTTTAACTCAGCACTGTGGTCGGTGCAAGCCGGATGCGGAATTTGCATCGACCAGCCATCGCTGAGATTCGAACCTGGTTCACCTCATTGGGAGGCGAGTGCTCTATCCACTCAACCACCACGTTTCAGAAAAGCATATTTGAGAATTGTTTGTGTTCATTGATGCTTTTGTTAATTAAATAACATGGTAACTTAAACAGGAAACTTTATGACAAATCCCTCGTTAGATTAACAAATTTTGTGGAAATTTCAAAACAAAAGTTATTTTTATGAAAACAAAAATACTTATCATTATTTATAATGAGAAGAAATTGAAAGGAAAAAAAAAATTATTAATTGAAATTGATTTTACTTTTCTAAAATGTATATAATATTATTTTGTTAGTAAATTAAATTATTAAAATCGATATAAAATGACCTAATAGGATCACATTCTATTAACCATTAGAGAAACCGGTAGATGGTTTTAAGCATATGAACTGTCCAGATACTTGGAAGACATCTTTAAATATTTGCCAAAATAACTTATAAAATTCATATTTTTAAAATAACGTAAGTAGGGTAAAGTTTCCTTATCCCTTAAAGGTGTCTGACAAGCAGTGTAAAGCATAGGGAAAGTCCAGATACTTGGGAAACATCTTCAAATAGTTGCCTAAATAACATATATAAAATTCAATTTTTATAAAGCAGCAGAAATAGGATAATATTTTCTGCACCTTTACGATCTGTTACCTGCCAAAGCCAGAGCGGATGAAGGTTCATAATAACCAATCGTTCTTTGTCGCCATAGTGTTACTTGTGTAAAAAAAAAAAAAAAATAATAATAATACGTAGATCATGAATTCCTGTTCTAAAAATTGCAAAATTCATTATAAATTTCAATAGCAGCACGATTTTTCTATTTAATTTAAGCTTTTTGACACCGTTTGTTTCTTATATGTTTAGTAATAATTCCTTTCCAAGTACAGAAATATTTAAATCTTAGAAAAGATAAATATCACTAAGATCTACTAAGATCACTAAGATCTACAACTCGTAAAATGACAATTGATTTGACAAGCAAAGAACTTGGTAAAAAATAAAACTTGTAATATCATATTAACATATTATTTGTAGCCTAAAATATATATAAACCTTCTAAAAACACTAAAATGAATAAAATATAAATAGGAAAATGAAAAAGGTAAATATTTACGCAATTAAAATATTAATAATGAACTTGACAATAATGTTTTCATTGCTGAAATTAAGTTTAAAAATAGTACTTAATATCTATCATTATATTTAACCAAAATTAAAATCCAAATAGGGTAAAAATAATTAATTACAAGGTAAAAGTTTTTTTTAAAATTTAACAAAGAGACAAGTATGCGAAGAAAAATTTAATAAATAAACAATAATTTAATTCAATATTAACTGAAAATAAACATAAGTTACTTTTCGACCCTATAAATTTTACTTTAATAAAGCATTATTAATAAATTTAACTTTTATTAGTTATATAACTTAATATAATATTTCCACATACGTCTTTACCTAATTTAATTTAGTGAAATAAGAAAATTTTATCAGAAATCATAAATTTCTTTCACAAAATAGCGAGTTTTATGACATAATATGATTTGTTTTCTTGTAACTTGATATTACCCTAACCTCATAAATAGAATAAACTTTTTGAGTTGTGTATTTTAGTTCATTCACATAAAATAAATCACATTTATATTTCAAGCACATTCTATTCATGTAAAATAATAACTGCGTCTTAAAATTAACAAAACACAATAAATTATGAATAAGAATAGAATAGGAATCAAAAAACTTATGAGATAAGTAAAGTTTAATTTTAATATTTCTTTTTATTTATTATTTTGATTGTTTGTTATTAAGATATTTAATATTTGTTTTGATGAGTTTAAAAGTGACATCTATTTTTATTTTAATTATTAAAAATTTTAAGAAAATAATAAATTTATAAATTAAAAAGTAATATAAATATTTTAAATTAATTTGAAGCACTTAAACTGTTAAAACTGTCATTAAAAACAGGTTTTTCATGTTGTAACTTTTGATACTCATAAATGTTGATAAATATCATAGCTCAGTCTTAATTTACCTTTGTTTGCGGAAAACCAAATTCTAATAATAAATGTTATGAATACTAGGGATAAATTCTTAACACAAATACTGTCATTACATTTAATTGAATAATTAATTAATTGAAAGCAGATATGAAAAGTTAAATGCTTTAAAAAACCTTCTCGGAAATTAAAAAAATATCACAAATTAACAGATAAATAATTATTTTGTGCTTAACAATTAATTCTATGTTCTGTAGTAAAGCAATTATTATTTTTTTCATGATGTTATCCTTAAATATCGTATGTATGAATGGTTTAAGAACGCTATATTAAGAAATAATAATGATGTGAGCTTTTGATTCATTTCTGAAACAGTTTGCTTTAAGGAATTTCTTTATTTCAAATCATAAAGGTATGGATAAAGGATCAATGTTATCAGAATTCAGTTAATTAATTAAACAGAAATTTGACTACATTATAAGAATAACTGAAATTTTATATTACTAGTATCATGCTTTATTTATAACTATGATGTGAAATTCATCTACTTTAAATGGGCGTATTTTGCAATTCAATAGTTTTTATTATTACACCCCAAGCAATAAATAATTCAAAATAAGAATTTATTAATTTTATTATGTTTGGAAAAATAAATTTGTGTTAAACGGTGACATACTGAATAATAATTTTCAAAATTTCATATAAAACTTGATCGTGCTCATATTACAGAAAATATGGTAAAACAATCCGAACTGTAAGCAGTTAAAATGTAATTCAATTTCTTTAATTAATTCTGTTTGCAGCATTGTTTTTTGAGATTGTATGCTAATTTAAATTTCATGATGTTACAAAAATAAAGTTTCGCGTTTTCTGAAATATCTTTAAATTTTGTTAAGTTTTATGATTTAAGATATTCTTTATAACTATGCAGTTATTGTTGCGCTGTCGTTTATGCGTGCCATTGATCTTGGTGGTTATGCCGATGATAGCTTGGTTACTGGCAATGTGACCTACACCAGATACGTCAAAGGGGAGAAAGACGACTAAAATGAACACTTTGGTTCCTCTGGTACGGTTTAGGATTAACAACCCTACTCCATAAAACGAAACTTATTATAAATCCAAAGAAAGAAATACCCTGCAGTCTAATGGAAAACAACTTAGGTTTAGATCATCGTGATTTGGATTTAGAGAAACAAGCTTTACGTCATCATGACTCGGGACGTGGAATGTTCGAACATTGTATTTTAAATAGGCATTTAGCAAGATTTAGTAGAGGACAAGCAACTAAGAGAAATAATTTGGCCAGATAATTTGGTAACAAAAAAATAGGAAGTAAGAAATTTAAGTGGATTGACTGTCTGAAAAGACTTTTAAAATATGAAAGAAAATGGAATCGGGAATGGAATAAAAATAGGATGAATTATGAAGATGGCCAGATCTCATCTGGGTCTGCCGTGTCCAGGAAGAATCAAAATAACAATGATTTTAACCAGCTTCCCTCTTTGATGTGAAAGTAATAATTTGATTTTAGGACTCTAAAGAATAATTTTCAAATTTCCATTTTCCAAACTATTTTATAATTCCAAGTATGAATAGACTTTAGATACGTTGTTATAAAGTTTTTGCAAACAGATTGAATAAATTCTGTACTTACACTTATTCTGCACGCAGACGAGTTGTAAGAAAAATCAATTTACCACGTTTAATTAAGTTAAATTTGTAAAAGAGAAGGAATAGTTGGATGGGAATAAAACATGACTTTTGAGTTGAATACATTTTTTTCTTTAGATTGAATTCGATTTAAGGCATCTAAATGAAATTAAACTGATGCTGAATTTCTCAGTTCATGAAGTATTAACAAACGCGTATAGAATTAATTGAGTTACATTGGCATAATTAAGTTAAACTTCACTTCAAAGATAATTAGTACTTTTTTTTAATAAAATGATTACTCTGACGACTATCTTCCCTTTTTCAGAAACGTATGTGTTGTTCAATTAAAAGCTCTGCGGAGTCTATTTTAAGTACATTGTTTACGAAAGTGCAACTTATGTCTACGTAATGATTAACATAGGTAATAATATTTCAAATAAAAATTAAATTAGTTAGTCTAAACTGTGAGTGTGCTCTGAAACTTAAAAATCTTGAAACACCTTTATGAAAGAAAGGTAGTATTTAGTTGAGATTTTGTCTTATTTAAAAAGTTTTCTAGTTTTTTGCTACCCCAATATAAATGAGTTATTTGAGCAGCATTATTTAATCTCCCTGGTCTAACTAAGGAGATTAAATAAAAACATTTCAAATACCTCTACTTAAAATGCTTTACGAAATTCGGAACAAACTTATATTGCCTTAATAAGTTTGAAAACTAAGCCAAGATAAGACTCTATGCTATTTTGATAGAAAAAAAAACAATCAATCAGTATTTTCTGTATAAAAAAAATAAGATAGTACGTCTGTGTCTCATATTTGTAGAAATTTGTATAAATACGATACGATAAAATACGATTTTATCGTAATTTTATAGATACGATAAAAAAAATACGATAGTATGTCTGTGTCTAATATTTATAGAATTTTTTTTATAAAGTGAAAAATAAACGAAGATTGCTGAAAACATAAATTAAAAATAATTTCTCGAAATTATTTTTGTATGAGGAAAACAAATTTAAATATAATTTAGTTTACAAAAGCAGTGTCAATAAATAAATAAATGCTAAAAAAATAAAATGAGTTGTAAAATAGTAAAGGAAAATTCCTCTGTAGCATATATATATATATATATATATATATATATATATATATATATATATATATATATATATATATATATATATATATATATAGAATAATTATGAAAGCTTTTAATATTACATATGTTTATAGAATATTTAGCTACATACATTTAACTAATTAAACGTATATTAATGCATAATTTAATGCAGGTATAAAATAGAATAGAGTATTTTTTTGTATAAATTTTAAACTATAAAAAACCAATCTCAATAATTTTTTTAAACTGTATTAAATTGTGCAAATTAAAAATTTTAATTTCGTTATTCTAAATGCTGAAAGTTATGTCATATTATATGTCCTTGATCAGAAAAAAAAAGAAATAAATTTCTTCGCTACCTTTCTTTTATTTGCTACCATTTAGAAAACTTACCTTTTTTGAAGACTTAATTTGATGAAAAAAATATAATTAAAAATACATGTTCCTTCCTCCTTTTCAAACTAAATTTATTTTTTTTTTGCAATTCAATTTACATAAGATAAGATTGCTTTAAAAAATACATGAATTTATTTCGATAAAATTAAAAAAAAACATTCCAATTTAAAAAGAACGTGTCAATGATAAATTAAATGAGGTTTAGAAAATGTCTTATTTTTTGAAATTATAGTAATTTAAAAGGATTGATGTTTTTTGTTCTTAAAAGATTTATTTTCAGTAAATCTGATCATAAATATAAGAAGAATCTTTTAAAAAGGAGAGAAAAAATGGAAAATTGCTACGCGTTAAAATTTTAATTCAATAAAACCAGTATTTCACAACAGATTGAATTCTCTAGATTTAAAACATATATTTTTTAAATGTATTACATCCCTCAATCTTTATTTTTTTTATTGAATAATTAGTATTGAATACTATTATTTCAATAGAATAAATGCGTGCATTTTTATTGAACAATAAACACTTCTAAGAATATTTCGAGACATTTGAAAAAATAAAAAAATAACATAAGGTATTCAGTTTTTCGGTAAAAAAAGTAGCAAAATATTTTTAGTTTATAATAGGCCTACTATTCTATTCTTATATTGCTACAGGACGGAACACATATATAGAACAAAGTACTTTACCAAGAAGTTCAGAGAAACAGAAATTTCTTAAATATTTCTTTTTTAAACATGTAACATATTTTAAACATTAAAAAAAAATCTATACCAAACAGAACAACTAAAAAATTGATACCAAAACATTCAAAAATTTTAGAATACATAATTTGAGGCTTATTTTCTAGGATTTAAATACATGGATGGTGTTTCATTTGTACCTATGCATTTTATTTTAAGGTTTCAAACATGGGAAAGAATTTTAAACATTTTTACATCATTTTAAAGAGTGGGGATATCGATTTTATTACTGCAAACATTTGTTCCCTACCCCTTTGAATTATTCATAAAAATCAGCGGTTCTTTATAAAAGAAATCTTTTTGAAAGAAACTTTTGATACCATACTTTGATGTATATATATATATATATATATATATATATATATATATATATATATATATATATATATATATATATACATATATATATATATACATACATATATATATATACATACATACATATATATAAATATATATATATATATATATATATATATATATATATATATATATATATATATATATATATATATATATTATATATATATTAAAGCACTTAAGAGAAATTATAATGAAGGTTTGTATATATTCATTGAATTTGTAAAATGACAGACCTTTAAACTAGTTGGAACTGGCGCGATGATTTAAATATCGAGTTGCAAATTCCACGTAGTGTTGACTTCAGTCCATTGACAAAACAATATCAATTAGATCATTGTCATTAGATTAGTCACAATTGTTTATTTTATTTTAACGTGCACCAAGGTAGGACTTGGTAGATAGATCTGAAGAAAAATATTTGGTAAACAAGATTAGGTAATTGAGGTCTTGCCTAGAGATAGATAAGACCATTAATATATTTTCTACTAATTGCCTTCGCTGTTAGAATTAGTATTCTAGAATTACGGTAAAATAAGCGGATTGCCTTTACGGTATGAACCTATATGTAACTAGTAAGGCTAAATAACCGTAAAAATGAATCATTCAAATTACATTGAAGTAAGGTTATGTTAGTCTTTTCCTCAGGTATGCCACAATGTATGAGCGGGAACTTCATGGCATCATTAAAATACAAATAGCCCGCTATTGAGTCAACATATTTAACTAAGTAAATTAACAAGTTACAATTTTTGAAATAAATATTAAGTATTAATTAAAAGCAAAATAACAATTCAAATGTTTATTATCTACTGGTAAGCAACGTGGTAGGTGTAATTCCCTACACTGCAAAAAGCACCTTAGATACTTTAAAATAGGAAATTTTACTTTTCTTGTGTCGGATAACAAAGGGCTTTATAGACTACTAGCTTCTTTATCAGTTTCCAAGGTAATTAACGAGAAACACTTTCAATCAATTTGACTTGCAAACACATGGTGATTTTGTGCGCCGTTAGTTTAATCTGAAAAGACCATAAAACGGCTCTACAAAGGAATATAAACTTTTTCCTTTCTTTACGGCAGTTCAATAGGTTTATACTTCATGCAAGCTCATTTAAATACATTAGAATCTTTAGCTAGGAATGAAACAAGACGGAAAATAAAGAAAGTACTTCTTCCATTGTGCTATCATTTCATAAAAGTATACCATACCGCAAGTAGAGGAAATTACTAATTTTGATTATGTGGAAAGCTTTTTAATATTCGGATAAAGATACAATGTAAACAAGTTTGATTTAAAATATTAATACTGTTAGGATAAATTTTCATTTTATCTCGTGCACATATAGTATTTTGACATCGCTGAGGAAATATATTTTAATAATGTTATTGGCTAAAATACTGTAATTTTAATTTTCGTAACATATACATATTTTAAAAAAACAAACATTAAATTAATTATAACAAAATTTTGAAACATTAAATTTAACTTTTACGTAGAAAGAACGTAGAAGTGCAGAAAAAATATCTTTGTAGAAACAGCAATAATGAGAGGGTCACAGGGGGAAGAAAAGTGAATTATTCAATAGAATCTAACAACATAATTCTTCTTATCTGAAACAAGGATTGTTTATAATTGCTTAAATTTTTAATTTAAAATCTTTTTTTTTTTAAAAAAAAAGAAATAAAACTATTTAAAGGATAAAAAAAAACTAAAATGTTAGCCTAAAATTTCGGCGCATAATTGAAAAATTTATTTTTAGAGCGACGCATAAGCGAAGGATGTTTATCATTATTTCCCTACCTAATGTACTGGGACCTATAAAAATCGTCGTATAAATGAAAAAGGTGCATAAAAGAGGTGGCGCATAAGTGAGAGGTCACAAAAACTCTATTCTGTGAAGCGAAATATTTCATCAAATAATGTGTCTTTAAGTTGTTGTAAAATTAGTTGACAGTATAAAATAGTTGCTGCAAATAATTTAGGTATGATTTATACAAACAATCTCTTCAGATGCGCAAAGAACATTACTAAGTTCTAAATTAAATCATATCTCTATATAACATAAAAATATAACACAGTTTGACATTGTTGTCGGTTTTTATTGGCCTGTAAATCACGTAGCATGATATAGTTTTCAGCAATTGATTTTCATATTGTCTTGGCTATCATCAGTATAAAATTAATAAAAGTTATAAAGGTATTCGCAAACGAAACGATCTACAGGGGGCGTTGTTATTTGAGACAAATGACTGCTAGCAGGTGATAACACGATCATCAGTTGCACTGGAGATTTGTTCGGGGTAGCAATACCTTCTTTATTGTGGCTTAAATTTAAAAAAAAAAAAAAAAATTTATATTCTTTCTTTTGAAACGGAAGCAAAATTGAATCTTTTTTTTTTTAGAGTAGGAACATCCCTAACACATCGGAAAAATATTTGCAAATAAACAGAAAAAAAATATGTATATTTTCTTCTTATTAGAGTTAAAACCCAATGCCTGTGAAATTGCTCTACTAAATTTAATGATCTAAATATTAAAAGTCTATTTAAACTTTACATTCCATACTTTTCTGAATCATAGTACCTCAAACATTAAAATATTCTAAAAATATACACAGACACTTAATGTTATATCATTTAATTTTGCAAAAAAATTCTTAGATAAAAAATTTTATCAAAAAAATTCATTATTTATAAACTGTAAAACGTAAAATAAAATATGCTCACATGCTTACGATAAAAAAAATCCAAAAATCTTAAAAATTCCTCATATTGAAATAAAGAATTTTCGTATTGTTTATTTATTTATTTTTTTTCCTTTTAAAGTTCGTAATAAGATGTAAAAAAACATTCTGTAGAGAACTGTCATCAAATTAGAAAAAAAATTATTTGCAAATAATTTTTTTATTTAAAAAATCATAACACTTACCTGCTTTATAAATTCTGAGAATTCCAAATTGAAATGTTCTTTGTTTGAAAATTTTAATTTTATTCTCAAATAATATATACATATATTATCCTTACATTACTTTAAAATGACAGACCGCACAATGAAATTCTATAATTGTAAGCTCTCGATTTAAATTTCAATATGTAAATTAAAAACAGATTATCTGAATTCTAATTGAAATTAATCATTTAAAATAAATAAATAAATATATATATATATATATATATATATATATATATATATAGGAACCAAGAAAATGATAAACATTTATTAATAATTAATACAAATGATACTATTTCTAGTAATTCAAGATTCTTTATTACTGTTTTCCGAATTATATAGATACATAAATATATACTGCTCTATGATAAAGAAGAATATTCTATAACTATTATAGTTCTACACGTTCTGAAATCACATTTATTCATTTGAATGAAGTAAGCAATGTGAACTTAAATAACTCCCCATTTATTTAATAATGAATTGAAGACAAAAAAAAGTATATTTTACCTTGATTCACGCATCTTTAACAGTATGTGATCACGAAATCAGAAGTTATCGATTGTTAGAAGTTCGTTAGACGAAAAAACGTATTGATAAATTGTTCTCCAAATGTTGGGCGCGTTCTGTTCGAATGATTTACCAATGTTCTGGGTCGTTTTTTCCAGTTCTCCTGCCTTTTCTATATATAGAAATTTGGCCTCTTATTTGCTGCTGAAAATTTGCTTTTTATTTTCTGCTCTTATTTGCTACCCTACCAATGATTCTGATAGAACTTAATTAAAACTGAAAAGAAAAAGTTTTAAAATATTCTTCCCGCTAGGAGGCGTATTCAAGCGTTACGATAGCGAAACATTTTTTCTAAAAAAATTTTCATATCTCTAAATTAAAGATATTTTCCTGTACTGCTATTATTACACTTTTGATTCAAAAGTTAAAAACTTAGAGAATTGTTGTTTTTTATTATTATTATAACGTAATTCAGAGCTGCAATTTGAAATAAAGTTATTTAAAAAGGTGTCATAGCTTATTAACCGTTTTACAATTATTATTTTTCACGCAAATAGCATTAATATATTGTTAGAAATTATCGTTTTAGTTATTCATTAAATGTTTTAGAACTTAACTATCAGCTTCATGCACAATGTTATGTGGCAGTAAACAAGGAGATTAGCTCCCTAGTATCACATACATTTGAAAAACATTAATTTGAATTAACATAAAAACCTATAGCGTAAAATTCATGTTGAATTAGCAATGTCTGAGAGAAAATGTATTTATAGCTCAAAACCTTTAATGCGTCTGTACACTCTAAGACTTTCAGCGTATCTGAACACCAAAAGTGCACCTACTTTTCATCATAAGCGGTGTTTCACAAAATATTCAATTACAATAAAATCAGTGATGGTTAATAGTATAGTGAAACACCTAATATGTTCTTTTACAATACTCGGGTGTAAATTAGTCGCCACCAAAATTGTTATGCAGTAACACTAACATTTATAATTACAGTAAGACATGATAAATATAAGAATCAGCAAAGTAACTTTGACTGCACAATAAATTTAGGATGCTTATATGCTTCGCGCTCCGGTGCCACAGGTCCTGGGTTCGATCTTCGGGCCGGGCAAGGTTGACTCAGCCTTTCATCCCTTCAGTGGGTCGATAAATGAGTACCAAGCATGCTTGGGAACTAAACACTGGGGATTCCGATTTCGGCTGACCACCTGACCGAAACATCTGCTCCTGCACCCCAGAGCCCAAGGTCAAGAAAACTGAGATGGGCACAGTAGGCCTTAGCCCTCTATGGGCTGTCGCGCCACTGAGAGTTTATATGCAATAAAATTAGTTTGGTTTTCATACATACAGGCAGAACAGATAGAATATTAATCTATATTAATATTTATTCAAACAAACCCGAAGTTAATTGAAATTGAATAACATAAAATTATTTTTTTTTATAATTTACAGATTTATGTAAATCTTATGAGAACATTATTATCTTCATTTCAGAACTAAAATCTTGTCAAATACCGAGACAATTACTTGGAAAATAATCGACAACACTCAATATTCTTGATAAATTAGTAAAAAGGATGGCAACTTAGTTGATATTAAATACGTTATGACCAACTTCTCAAATCAATTCGACAATAAGAATTCAATTCGTAAGTACACTTAAAGTAAACAAACCGCCATTTCACCATAATCATTGTGCAGTTTCTAGATATTCGCAATCATATTGCGAATATCTATAAATTGCCCAATTATTTGCGTTTAAATTTCTACCAATGGTCCAAAAGCTTTAGTTATACTTTTAAGGCATATAATCGATCAGCATCCTTTTCACACAAAAGTTGAGTTAAAACGTTTAAATATATACAATAAATATTCGCCAAATTTGTGGATCTTCTTCACCAACGAGTGACAAGTTATCAATATCTGGTGTTCAGATTTAACTCACCCTTTGAAGAGTGGAGGAACAATCGATTCGTTTTTAACTTGAACTAAAATAATCATACGCACAATTTTTATTTTTTCAACTTCCGTTTTGAATAGGTATTACACGCGACAGTTTTTACAGTAAACAATGAGTTTAAAAACACTGTTTCTTATTTACGTCTAAAGAGTCTTGAGAATGAGCGTCTATTTTTGAGTTCTCGAAATATGTCAATTTTTCTCTCCCATTTTTATAGTTTTTAAAGCAAATGAGGCCTTTGTAATATAAACTATAATGCTCACAAATGAATGAAATGAATAATCTTTCATTAAATAATGTAATAACAATTCCTATTAACTGATTCATCACTATTCAGTTTAATTTAAACAAATATAGTTATCAATGAAATATAGTTATATATCAATGTTTTAAATATTAATTTAAAAGTCTTTTAGTATTACAACATTCAAAACAATTGTAAGAATTTCTTTGATTGAATTACAACAATGGTTCTCGAGCATAATCATGATTGCCAACAGGGTTTTTGTAAACAATTGAGAGTCTTTTTACAGTAAATAATCGTAATAAAATCAATAAGCCAGGTTTACTTATTTTAAAATTTATTGTACTGAATTGCCTAACATTAACTTTTGATTTTAATATTTTATACTATTTCAAAAATTATTCATTTTGGATGACAATTAGGCAATTGCTTTTTTTCAATATCCATCACCTAATTAGCTTTGGTAGAATTCATTGAAAACGTTATTAATCTCTAAACTTTCTTTTAATAATCTCTAAAATTTTTTCTAAATTCCTAATTAACTTAACATGTTATATTAGAAGGAAACGCAATGGAAAGCAAATGCTTTAAAGCCATAATTAACTATGCCAAATGAATAATAAGTGACTAAAGATTAAAATCATGAACATCATAATTAATCTTTAACTAACGGGCTTATAGTTGAGTATAAAAATTATTGAATGCTATAAAGATAGGCAGGAATATATTTACTCTATGTACGTCATACTAGAACTGCGCAATGGGCTTTTGGCAACAAAACAAAGCACCGATACCATGCACCTTCGCTCCCTAAGCAGGTTGGTCAAAGGTTTCACTTACCCTCTCACTGACCATAGCCAGTGATGCTTGATTTCGGTTGGAAGAACTGTGTGCCTTTTCTTCACTAGCAGTCTGTCATTTTATGCACTTTTTTAATATTAAATTTATGTATCAAATTTTCTGAATGAGACAAAGGCTCATTGTAAAATATTCCATTATGATGTATGCAATCCTGGTGTGTATTAGTTGCTCAAAACACAAATTCAGTTTCTTTGATAATTTCAATCGACCAGAATGAAAAATATAAAGTATTATTACTTTCATAATATGAAATATATTGTATGAAATTTCATTTCTTCCTTTTCAAGAATATGTGAAAGACTGCGAATCTTGTGTTGACACGGTGCTTGCTTTATTTTCTCACAATAAAGTAGATCCTTTGTGATCAGCATCTTATACCTTCCAAAAGGAATTGGAAATCGATTTATCATGTTTTCTTTGTCACCATATCAAACAAAGCAAAAAGAAATAACCTAAAGATATTTGAAGATATCCAAAGTATTTTTGAGGCTTTAATCAATGTTAGAATTTACATCTTAAAAGAAGAAAACCAATTTATTTTTAATATCTATGAATAGTTCTTGTTTATTGTTTTACGTATTATTTCGCTTAACAAAGAAGCTTTTTGTACTTGTAAAGATAAAATACTGAATGTTTTGTAATAAGATTGGTACATTTATAGAAATAGAATTTTCGTCATAAACAACCAAAAAGGAAACCTTAAGGAAATAAATTAATATTTAAAGGATTTAAATGAATTAAACTCTAACTAACCTTAAAAAATTCATGAATAATTTTATATTTTCAATTACATATATTGTACCAAAGATCATAAAAAATATTTTTTTCAACTTTATTTTGAGTATCTTTTTAAGTCAAATATTAGTAACAATAATTATACTATCATTAAAGAATCAAAATTTCAAGCAAAAGGTTTCAAGCACTGTACAATATCTGCAGAAATCTTCACACTTTTATCAAAAACACAAAACTAACAGTTCTTGTTTGTTGTTTTACGTATTATTTCACTTAGCAAAGAGGTTTTTTGCACTTGTAAAGATTAAATACATGATGTTTTGTAGTAAGATTGGTATATTTAGAGATATAGACTTTTTCTCATAAACGACAACAAAAAGGCATAGACTTAAAGAGGAAGTAAATGAATATTTAACGGATTTAAATGAATTCAGGAAATAAACTTTAACTAAACTTATCTCTGTTCCAAAATGCATTAATAGTTTAATCTTTTGAATAACATATAATATACCAAAGATCATACGAATGCTTTTTTTCCCAGCTTTATTATGATACCACTTTAATATATATTAACTCAAATATCAAATATTAGTAAAAATGATTATATTATCAATAAAAAATCAAAACTTCAAGCAAAAATTTTAAAACACTTTGCAATATCTGATGAAAACTTCACACTTTTATAAAAAATACGAAACTGAGAAGTACATTTTATCAAATAAAAGTTTATACCATTCTTCAAGGTAAACCATTAATTTTACCAAATTTTATCACATATTATAAAAACATATTTTATTGTTAATTCCAAAATGTGGTGAAGGAAATATTGAAAAAACTTGAGATATCAAGGATTTAGGAACAACAATAGCAGGAGATACTCTATTTTTTCATTATTACACATTAATAATTTTGTATCAGAATCAATAAAGTAATGCTAATTAGATTTATTGAATTGTTTATTTTCAACGTTGTTATAAATTTTCTTAATATTTTTGTTTAGTTTTTGTTCACATAAAAATGTATCGTTAGAAATTTCCAGAAGGGGTCATTGTTTACATTGGTATTGCTTACGAAATTTTGTTCTTCCTCAGCAGAGTTTTCAACAAATAGTATTTCATCATTTATTAAATAATTGAGGGTTATTAGATATATCCTGTTGGAGTGGATATATCTAATCTACTGTTCTAAGCTGTTGGTCTAATCGACTAAACGAAATCTGCAACGGCTTTTCAATCTCTAGAAATGTGTTTAAAAGTAAAAGTATACTCCCTTAATTGAATTAACAATTTTGCTGTTAAGTCTATGGGAACCACGTTTAATTTTTTTCGAATTCACAGAAAAAAAAGAAGAACCAGATATTTTATTATTTTACGAATACCAAATATTTTATTATTTTATTATATTTTATTTAAAACCACTATTTTATAACCACACTAAAACCAAATATTTTATTTTATTTAAAACCACTTATTTTATTTATGCAGAGGAATTTTTTTTTTTTATTTTTTTAATATTTCAGTAATTTAATTAATTATTTCCTTCAACACTTCAACTCTTATAGTCTTGATAAGGAACAACGAATTTTTCGTAAATATTAAGTTAGTTATAGTTTATCTGTGTAGGGCAAGGTATTGCAAATGTCTTTTAACCTCTCAGCGAATTTATTTATTCTATTTGTAGTACACTTTAGAGCTATTTACGATTGATTGATTGTTACAATCAAACAACGATTCAATGAATGATACAATGAAATTGATACAAACACTAATTGTTTTTTTAAAATAAAATAACAAATTATTTTTTAACAGAATCGATATAAGACGTGAAAGAATAAAATATAAGAAAATAGAGGACATACGAAGAAACAAAACATGCTAAATATTAAAAAAAAATGCCAGCGGAAAAAATATTGAAAACTTGATTCAATCAAATTTAATATAATACTGCGAATGAGATAAGATAGAGTAATGTGCAAGTACTAATGTACTCATATATTTACAGGAACCATATAAACTTATTTTCAAGACTTTCTTTTATCAAAATACACATTATTACAAATTTTCAATGATGAGTGCTGACACAGTGCTGACATAAAATATCATCAGTGGTAGACGGAACATGGATTAGAGTCACATTGCCCCCAGGCTAACCGCGGTAGGTTTACGTGGGTTTCTCTCTCTGTAACTCAAATTTGGATTAGTTCCATCAAAAAGTGCTCCACGAAGACAAATTTCTCCCAATAGTTGTCTAAGAGTTAACTTGTTTTCTGGATTGAGTTCAAAATTACGAGGCTACGAAGTTGAACATTGGTAGTCATAAACTGGAAATTGGCTAGACTGATTAGCGAGGGTTGTAAAAAAAAAAAAAAAAAAAAAAAAAAAAAAAAAAAAAAAACAATAAAAAAATCAATAATACACTTATACAGCAATGTGTCTTACTCTTGCGGTGTTAAAAGATACGTCCATCCATAAAAGAGTCTTTCTATGTTTGTTTGATCATCAGTCACAAGAATTTTCCTTAAAGTACTAAATTAATCAAAGAGTTATGCTCAAAGCTATCTAGTATTAGGTAGATGAACTTCATTTAAAAATATCTATATATATATATATATATTAGTTCTTCATCAAGATATCAGGGTTAAATTCATCTTTTATTCGATACTTTTGATTCAGAAAAGAAGTATATTTGTAAATATAAGTCTATTGAAAAAACACTTTTGTAAGTGTGTTATTTTCATAAAGCGGATAACTTTGATAAATATCTCCCATTCAATGAATTATTTTACGGAATACTTGTATATTGAATACTTGGAAGAAGATCACTTGTTTTACTATGCTTTTAAAAAAGCTACCGCATCTTTCACCTAAATAAAGAATTTGAATCGCAAACATATGAAAAGTTTTAGAAAAATATAAGGGAGAGTAGGAACTAAGTAAAAAAAAAACATATTGTTGTTTGAAAATTGTTTGTTTAAAAACTTTGTAGAAGAAAAGTATTTTTTTAAATGTATGATTTTCCTTCAGTAAGTAACTTAATATTTTATTTCTGTCACTTCATCTATTTTTCAATCTTAATTATTTATAATATTTTGCTATGCAGTAATTTATTTTTCTTAATTAAGGAAAGTAAGTTTTCTGAAACATGATAATTACGGTTGTTCACGTCTTGCAAAAATACGTTTAAAGTTTAATGAGAAAACGCGTTTAAAGTTTGGAATATTATGAAAGGAAAGAAGAGTTTAATACTTCATTATTTAGACTTCATTATTTAATGAAGAAGAATTGAATTAGAAGAAGTTTAATTTTATGCTTAGAAGCGTTTTTCAAAATAATTATTTTAAGTAAATTACTCTTTAAAAGATTTTCAAAAGTAATAATTTTTTTCTGAATTTGTAAACTTATTTCTATCAATATATAAATCAACATGTTTTTTCCTTAGCTTTTGGGTATTTTTTATTTTTAATAAACTAGGTTTTTGATCAAAGAGTTATTAATGCGTTCGATAATTGATTCATAATTTAGAATGAAGTTATTACTATGCTTTTCTTTAGTATATGTAAACTGAACTCAGCTGCGCGACAGCCCATAGAGGGCCAAGACCTATTGTGCCCATCTCAATTTTCTTGACCTTGGGCTCTGTAGTACAGGGGCAGATGTTCCGGTTAGGTGGCCAGCCGAACGTGAAACCCCCAGTTCCCAAGCATGCTTGGTACTCATTTATTGACCTACTGACGGAATGAAAGGCTGAGTCAACCTTGCCCGGCCCGAGGATTGAACCCAAGACCCGTGGCACGGGAGCGCGAAGCGCTACCACTCAGCCACTGGGAAAATTGTTTTTAAAAATTGTCCACAGCCGGGATTCGAGCTCGCGCCCCCTCGCTCCAGACGTCAGCTACTAGCACGTGGTCTTAACCGTTGGACCACGTTTATATGTATTCGTACCAAATCTTAAGTCAATTTTATTACTCTTAAGCAACGTACACGGCCTAGTTACGCACATATATAGTCTATATGAAACATATACTATATATATATATATACTTACACTCTGTATTTTATACTCTTTATGCAAAGTAAACACATATGTGTTTTAATATTTTTCAAATTATTTAACCAACAATAATAATTTGATAGTATGTATGTTTTAATAATTTGATAGTATGTAAGTATTTTTACACAAAAATAATTCAAGATAAAGGTAAGCTTTCCAATATATATTTAACACTATTACATTAAATTATTGTACTATTTGGATTAACGTATTTTTGGACGTGGGATCATCTGGTTTATTCAAATATGTCAGTTTTATGACTGTTAATTGAGATTATGTAATGTATGTTTTCTTAATTTCTATACTAAGTGAAATAAAGGAATACGAAATTAAGATTAGTAAAAGTATGAAGAGTAAAAACTAATTTAATAAATTAAAATAAGAAAAATAAAATTTTCAACATAAGTGTGTAATTTTTTTTTATTTTTTATTTTTTATTTATTTATTTATTTTTTTTTTGTAAAATTCTTTTAGAAACATTAATATCCTTTAATATAATTTTTCTTAGTTTTAGTACTGATCTTTATCTAAACTTTATCTATCTTTCAATTATTACAAAAATTAATATACATTTTGGACTTTAACTAAAAATAAAAATTAATTTTGCTATTAAGTTCTTTGTATTAGTTTAATTGTAATCTCATTACTTACGTTACGTTTATTCTGGAAATTACATAATAAATCAGATATTATTTTTAAAACTATATTAGTTTATTTTTTATCATAATTCATTAATTAATATGCCGAAATTATATTACATTTATACACTATTGAAACCTAACTTATTTAGACTGCAGAATTTTGGTCATTTAATTTAAAAAGTTTCTTTTTAAACCCAAAATGCACATTGGGAATTATTAGAATATTTTCACTCATAACAAACTAAAATATCTAAAAGTCTAATACAATGTCGAAACAGACTTTCGATTTTTTTTTCTTATTTCACCAAGTTCTCAGCATAGCCTAAGAAAAATATATAGTTTGTAAAATAGAGGTAGTCAAATAGTTCAACCGTAAAACACTTGAAAGATAAATTTGGCTTAAACTCTGGAGAATATTTTCCTTTTTTCAATATAAAAAAAGAATATTGCGTGAACAACTTTGACAATAAGTGTCTTTTGCAGCTGAAAAAGCAGAATTGGCGAGAATATTTTCGAATTCCGATAAAATCAATCACCCTAAAACTATCCAACATTTGAAATAATATTTTTAGTCGAATATACTGATTCACTCGATGAACTTTTTTTAAAATAAATGTGAGGTGTTTCTGTTTCCTAAACTTTCATTTTAATACAACCTACACAACATAATGATAAGAACATTTATGTATTTTAATTAGAAAATTAAGTTAAGTTCAAGCTTTTGCAAAAATCTCATTGTTAAATTTAGTAAGTACAGAAATGTTAAAATAAAAAAAGAAAGCAGTCCATAATAAAACTTTAATCAGTTAGTGGTCTCTACAAATAATTTTGTGATTCAATAGAGGAAAGAAATATTAAATTAGTAATTTCTTTGTAGATTTTTCTCTTGTGGTTTGTAAAATTATAACATTTAACGTATTAATTTATTCAACCGAAATAAGTTTTTGAGAATAACTTCTGAGGACTAAATGATTAGGTAGGTACATGTGTCTTTTGTCAAAATTACTTAATATGAATTACATTTCGTTTCAAAGAAAATGAATAAATTATTTTTATCAGATATTTTTCTTTTTGCAAATTCTTAATTTTTTAATTAATTCATAGTTCAAAATATACACTAATCATAATTTACATGCTTAATGAAAAAGGTTCATTGTGAAAACATCGGAATTCTAGGAGACTTATCTTATTTCAGTTGCATTTCATTATACAACCTTGGTTTCTTCGATAATATTTTTATAGTGCTAAGATCTTATTGGATAAATGTATGTAGGAGAATTCTTTGGATATTATTGGAGGGGGGGGGGGGGAGGAAGAAAGTTTTAAGAACTAAGTAATACTGACTCTGAATATATAATACAATTCTAAGAGTTTAATAAGATTAACTTAATATAAAAATTTAAATATACCTGAAAAAGGACAAGTCTGAAGTCTGCATAATTAAATAAGACTGAAATAAGAATTTAGAAACTAACAGTTGACTGCTGTAGAACACAGCAGAAGATCTTTTACTTTATAAATATATATTAAATTCAGATTGAATTTTGAAAAAAAAAGAATTCTGAAAACATAAAATTTAAACGTAAGACCCCCCAAATTCCTTGATAATAAAAAGCACTGCAAATCTGATGAAAACAATCATCAATATTTCAGATTTTAAGTTACCTCATGGGGTAAGATACAAGATACAATCTTATATTTGATTTCATAGCATGGAATGGTCTCTGGAGGTATACATACGTTCATGTGTATTTATGAGAAAAAGAAATATCTTATCTTCAGAGGGAAATCTTGGGGTTTTCTTCTTAATACTCGTAAAGAGTTACCCTTCTCCTCAGGCTGATTGATTACACACGTTTTAGCGTTAGCTTTAGCGAAAATTCTGTTTCCGATATTCAATAAAGACTTCCCATCAATTCGATTCTTTTTAAGATTGTATATATCTATAAAGAACAGAAGAAAGCATTTCAGTGGATGAAAATAAATAAATAAAAGATAAGATGCATTTTCTTTGTATCCATAGAAATAATGCAATTAAATATTCCTACTCCAGAACATTAAAACAGCGTACTTCGGATACACTTTACTAATTTAGTTTTTTTTCTAAATCTGTACATCTTTTAGGTTAACTATGTTTCGATTAGCATTTCTTTTAAGTTTTCCATGTTTTTCTAGGTTAACTGTTAATTTTTTTAAACTACTTGCTTTTTAATAATAATTCGATTATCTCTCCCTCATATATATATATATATATATCTATGTATATAAATTATTATTATTAATAAAAATGGTTTTATTTTTATATATTCTTTTAAATTTTTTGTGGCTTTAAATAAAATTTTCTTTAAAAATTAGAATAAAATTATTTCTTAATCGTTTAAAAAACTATTTTTTTCCTATTTTTTCTTATTCAGGCTTCTATTTCTAATATTTTTCCAAACAATTATTATTAATTATTAATCTTAAATTACTTCTTTCGTAGATGGAAGGTCTGAATTTTAAATTACTGAATTTTTAGGTGGATTATATTGTTCGCAGACAACTGAAGACTCATTCGTTTTTTTTTCAGTTTTTCTTCTTATTAAATTGTTTTAACTGTTAGATTTTACTGTAACTTATTTTTAACGTATTTTTTATTTTACTTTTTAACGGTAAGTTGCTTTTTTTTATTTCTTCTTCAAATTAAAACTCATTTACAATTACGTTATTATTTCGTTTTTTGAGACACAGATGCATTATAAAAGGTGATTTTTATCTTAAGATTATAATTCTTTACTTTGTAATGTCTCTTTCGTAAAGAAATGCATCTTTGAAGATACGCTAGTTCCCTCAAGTTTTTATTATATTTTTAAAAAATTCATGTAGTAAAAAAAAAAATAATTTGATAATTGTTAAGGGACATTTTCTTAAAGAATATAGAAAATGCGCACAAAAGATAAAGTTCAGAATGTAATTCTTAATGACTTATTTTTGTAGTTAAATATCATTATAGCTAAACATTACAACTTTGTAAAACCTTTCTTTTAACGTGTTATATTTTTTACGAGATAGAGACACTGACTCAAGACTTATTCTGCAGTTGGCGCTGAGTGGCAATGAGAGTAGCTCATAGCCTTTACTTTGCATGTTACTTCTCTTTCTTTTTTCTCACAAGTACAAAAGGTCAAGGTTTACCTTTTCAAATTGTGGAAAATGTTCAGCAATAGAGAATAAGGTAAAGCTTTAATAATTTATCCGACAATAAAAAAAATGCTCCTTATTTTATAGTGATTATATATTATATCTTAATGCTTACGTGTTTTTTCTTCATTATAAATTAAGAAGTCATACACATTGTTGGGAATTTCTGTTTAATTGCATTCCAATTATTACCTGAACATTTTGTTACTACTGATATTCCTACCTAGCGAAAAAAATATTTGGATTCACATTTTTATTAGCGATAACACAGTTTTTCTCATCTTGTAGTTGTGCTTTATGAAAAATCATCATTGGGATCATTTATTTTACATTGAAACGCATGATCCGCTTGCCACTGAGGATAATTGACAGCAGAACTGAGGATATATTTTACAGCATGGTGTGAACCGGGAGTAGAATTCAGTTCAGTCGGCCATCACTCGGATTCGAACCTGAATCATCTCATTGGGAGACGAACGCTCTATCGCCTGGCCCCCCCTGCTCATTTCAAATCATTTTAAATTTTCTTGTATAACCATCCTTGCACAGCTGATCTAATTTTGGGCTTAATTAACTCATGGATCAAGTATTGGAACAAATTTGCCTTCTTGGAGGACTTTTTTTTATAAAACTAACCCACATTTGCGTTACATGGAGAGGAAAACCACGAAAACCTCCCACGATTAGCCTAACGGCAAGGGGACTCAAACAGTGACTGCCAGGGGATGGGCCCGTCTACCACTGAGGATATTTTACTTCGGTACTGTGGTCAATGCAAGCCGGCGGGATTCGAATCGACCTGTCATTGCTAGGCTTACCTCATTGGAAGGTGAATGCTCCATCCCCCGGGAAAAGTTATGAACAATACATAAATAATTTCAATATATTTGAATAATCAAATTTAATTTGTTTCCTTTACTGTAGAGTTTTATTACATACGAATCTTAAGAAAATGAAAAAAATACAAGTACTTCAATGTAAAATATCGTTACATAAAGTAAGAATAAAACGTGTCGTTTTAATAAATTATGATATTTATTATTGTTTCTATTGTAAAAGTTTATTAAATTCGGTATATTTAATAATTAAGTTGAAATATACTTATAGCTCAAGTTTATATTATGCGATATGAATTTGTGTTTAATTTTTTTATTTATACAAATATAAAATCATTCATTGTTTTCAAATATATGCTCCATTATAATGAAATGCAGAGTATCATGCAATGATTAAATTATGCGTATCTTAATATATTCACTACTAATAGCCTTACCTAAACCTTATCACATGCTATATATTCTAAAAGATATTTGAAAAGCTAAGGAATTTATAATGAAGTAAAATATTTCCTGTGCTTTAAATTCTATCGCTTATTTTATGCTAATAAATAATCACATTGAACTTTACTTCTAATCTTCACATCTCTTTTACAGTTAAATAAATATGTGACTGATGATTAAGAAAGGATAATTAATTATAGATAGTATAAGCTTTCAATTAAAGTATGCTTATCAGAATACATAAGTGTTATATAGGATCGCTAAACTATTGTACCTACATTAAGTTTCTTGATAATTAAATGTATACTTTAAATGTAGTAATTATTACTAGTAATAAAGAAATTTAATAATTTTATCTGCATAAATTGAACATGTTAAAAAATAAGAGTCTAAATCGTAAAATAGAATATGCTAGACTAATAGAATATGCTAATTATACCTCTAATAAAATATAAATTTAAAAAAGAGCACTTCATTTTTTTTTAAATTTAAAAAATAGTTATCAATAACTGATTTTAAAAGATTAAAGAAACTGCAAATAAGTGCAAATTTGAAAAATTCTTGTTTAGAAATTAGCCGTGTTTGTAATATTTTACCTTGAACGTAAAGAAAGACACCGGTGTTTCTTGCAGTATTTCATTATTATATAGATAAGTATATAATATGTTAAACTCTCAATATAACATTTTTCACTTATGACCCAAATTAATAAAATATAAAGAAAAAATTAGGAAAAATATGATTATTAAAAATTCTGCGTCAAGGAGTTTACAGATGTATACAATTTAGAAATTTTGACAACACTCCTTATCTTTTATCGTATTTTTGCTTATTTTGACCAATTAGACTTTAAGTTTAAATTAATTTTTAATAAAAAAAAATAAGCTATTACGATCGTATCAGAAAGCTATAAAGAAAGTTGTTTTTTTTAAATCCAAATTATAATGAAATAGTTATTATAAAAAGAAAAATTTATAATCTTAGTTGAGATTCTTTTAAATTCTACAAAATATTTTATTTTAAACACGCCTTATAGTTAGAAATACAGTTTAAAACCATTTTCATATATTTATACCAGAGAAAACTCTGATTTATGTGAAATCTAAGATTGGTTTCCCAACCATTAGTAATTTTATCTAATGCTGAATCAGTAAAAGTCGTAAATCAATTTCCAGTCCTTGCTTGATGAAATGTTGACTCATGTTGCAAAGCTTAACATCAGTCATCTGGAAGTCGACTCAATGGAACAAATAATCTTTTGTATTTAACTTTTCATCCCGGGAAAAATTTTATTGCCCAGTCTACAACGTGCTGTGTGAGTGTGGCAAAATATGTGCAACCCGAAGAGGTGCGAGATTAAGCATGAATCACAGAGTTAATGAAGTGATGTTGAGAATTTGGAAAAGACAGTATAACAGAATATAATTGATTCAGTGGATACTTGGAATGGATAGAAGTTATTAATATAGCTGTTAAATCTCTCTCTGCGTTTATTTGAATAAATATTTAGAAAAAAAATCTAATGTACATCATTGCAAATAATTATTATTTGGAGCGGTAAAAAAGTAAACAATAAATAAATCAGTTCTGGACGAAACAAAAATGCACAAAACCGAGATGTACGTATAAACACAATTGATAAAGCTAAAATAATTCGATTGACAATTATTATTTAGTGGCTATAACCTATAGTTTTACGTTATTAGATCAAGGAAAACATGTATTTAGTAGTTCGTCTCTTCAAAATAAAGATTAACTGTATTCAGTACCATCCAGTATTGCTGTCACTTGAGGCAACTCATGACATTTAAACTTACCCCAAACTAGCAACTTTCTCCTGTATTTAATATTCAAGGAGCTGAAAACATTTTTTTGCAGTATCTATCATAAAAAGGCACAATTTGGGAGCAGCTTTAGTAGGACCTAAATTACGTCATAAAATACTTTTTACCTATCTAAGTGTATACTTGGTACCTATTAAAACTGCATCACTTACCATACTATTAGAAGTATCTATTACAAAAATTAAGCATCATTATTGTCATCAGCTGTAATATGGCGACGTGTTACGATTCCTTATTACGAATAAGTATATTTTGTCTTCTTACTAAAGTACATTTTCTCTGCTTTTTACTAAAATTAATTAAGGTATCTAACTGGGCTCGGCCCAATTTATTTTTTAAAAAAAGCCTTAAGTAAAATTTCAATTTTATTTTTGGTGTGCTGGGGACTTAAAATTATAAATCTTAAGTAAACTTGAAAAAGTTTTCAAATATTGTTTTTCAAAATAAGGGTGAATTTAAGCATACAAACTGCAATTTTTTTATGTCATCCTATTAACTCTACAAAAAATATAAATGCATAAATATAGACTATTTTTTCATAGATCGATAATAAGATTACCTGCATTTCGATCTAAAGTCTAAAATTTCAAAGATACAATGAAATAAGTTTATATATAAGTTAAGCATTTACTTTTTTAAATAAAAATTCTAAACATTCTTACTTAAAGCACAATAACAAAAAACAAATTAACATTCAGACATAAGCTTTTAGTGGGGAACAGAACTAACAAGTAACGAAATGTACATACAAAATTTTAAAGAATTGTATATTAAACTTTAGTGCAATGTGTTATCGTAGAGAGATTATCTCAAAATCAGTGTTTTCAGAAAATACATTTAAATTATATAATTGCAATTCTGTTGCGTTTGTCATCAAGTGAAAAAAACAACAACAGTTCAATCCTTAAGAATCCTTAAGTTCAAACCTTAAGAATGCAGAACAAAATTTTAAAAGATTTAGAAAGCTAAGGGAGAATAGTCCAAGTATAGAAAATATATAAAATTTTGAAATGTTTGTCCTTGCCAATATCTCTATGTTATTCCTATGTTGATCATAGTAAATGAACTGCATTCAGAGTTTTTGGTATGATGCTTTTTCTCGAGACTAACTCATGAGATTCAAAACTTATCACAATCAAGCAATTTTCTCCTGTCATTTTCATGGGCCTATTTCAAGTTGAATAATTGAGGTAATATTGTATTAAGTGTCTTTCTGTAGTTCATTAATGAAATGTCAGTCGCAAAAAACAACTGAGATTTTTCAATCATGAAAGAAAAAAAAGATGGAGTAGACAAATATCATAGATGAGTGTTTACCACTAAAAAAAAAATGGAAATATCAAATAAATTTCAAACTGATTTAAAAAGAAGCGTAAAAAAGTAAATTTGGTAAAATTGAAATGAAGGGGGGATTTAAAACAACGCCCAACATGCTAAATGTTCAGGAATAAAGACCCCAAATATGAATAAGTACCAATTATTATTATAATATAAATCTTTATGTCTAAGCATATTGAAGAGTATTAGCAGACAGTCATTTGCTTAGCATCTCAGGTATATAGCTCTTAGATTGACGTGTCTACCAAGCAATATTATAATGACACATATTTTTACAGTTTCTCCAAGCATCAAACAATCGCTGTCTGCTTCTCGAATGGCAACCACGCAAGATTGTCTTAACACTTACATTAATTACTTAAGGGCATCAACAGCCCTTCTTGACATTTATCAACGACCATAGTAATCAACGAATCATTTATCAACGAATCATAGTTATCAACGACCACCAATTTTTCCGTAGAGCCCAGATGAAACATTCTACACTGAAAAAAATTTTTGTTAATATATCTTACTGTATGGTACATTTCTGAAAAAAAACATTATTCTATTGAAAAAATCAAAATATACAGAATTAGAGATGCAAGATTAAAAAAATAAGTTGTGTCACGTGAATATCAATTACAACTTTTTTATTATTAAATAAAATATCCCATTATTTCAAAACTTTAGAAA
Source organism: Parasteatoda lunata (assembly GCA_949128135.1). NCBI lineage: Eukaryota > Metazoa > Arthropoda > Arachnida > Araneae > Theridiidae > Parasteatoda > Parasteatoda lunata. The sequence goes on along the minus strand of OX421972.1, from coordinate 72,673,630 downwards.
AAAGCTAAAAGCCACAATGCTAAATTTTAGCTATTTTGATATATTTCCCAAAGTACTACAATGGAGTTGACGTTAGTGTTACTGTAGTACAATAAGCACTAAATGTGCTTTTCTAAAAGAGTTACCCAAGTCCAACATATCTGAAAGTGCTAAATCATTCCTAAATACTATTTCTACATTATATGGTAAACTTTGTTTACCAGCAGATACTTTATTTTAAAAACTTTAACTATACAAACTGAAATCTGAAGAACAAAAGAAAACTCAAATCCAGCAATTATGATAACATAACATTAAATGCTGTTGTGAAAGATTTTAATCGTTTAACAGTCAACGAAATACTTTAGTGCAGAGCAAATAAATATGATATAACCTTCCTTCTTTCATTTAGAATAAAAAAATATGATAAAAATGGAACAAAACACAGTTGTGAGAATACTTACTAATTGCCATAATGATCAATTTTAAAACTTTTATCGTTCTATTTAACAAATTATTACGACGATGGTGACATTAGTTTATGTAAATTACAATCATTATGCTTCTCTAAATCAGTAATTTAAGTACAATAATTTAAAGACGGCAAAATATTGCCAAAAAACTAATTAAACATTGTATGTTATTTTACCTACCAACAGCTTCCTTCTTTCATTTAAAAATTTAACTTTACAATGGAACATATTTAATAATACTATTAAAGATTTTTATCATTTATAACTCAAAAAAATACTTTAGTGCGAAGCAAAAAAAGCATACTTATACGAATAAATAATATATAATATATATATATAGAATATATATATATATATATATATACACTCAAATAGTGAAATTATATCAACAATATAATATTGCATGCAATCTAAGAAAGATTTTATCATTTAACAATCAGCAAAATACTTAGTTGCAGTACAAAAAAATTGTGATTAAGCGATACATTTGAAAGAAAAATATGATGTCGTCTTGGGCATCTAATGGCTAAGTACTTTTTTTTCTCTTGCGTAAAAGCGTCATAATGTCTTCCAAGCTGCTGATTGAATATAATATAGGAATTGGATGGAGTATAATTTTGGCTGAATCAAAGAGTTTTCTATTAGAGGAAGAAACGTAATCTCCAGATTTTAGTACCTCTTTCCATGGGAAGGAGACATCAGGCTTGTCACTATTTTTAATTCTCTTCGTGACACACTTGGAAAGTTTTTTTCTATTATCTTTATTATTTAACCAATGGTGGAAGACATAGTTAAATTCTTTTTATTCAGAGACAATTGATACTTTTTATGCAACGGTAATAAAATACAACTCATTATATTTATGCTTAATGTGCGTGAATTAAGTATGGTAATTTAAATGTCTTACATCATACATTATCTTTAAATTTCTTAACCATCTGATGTTAAGAGACTTAATTTTTTTTTTTTTCAATTTACATCTGCAGTCATATTTCTAATGTTTTTTTTTTTTTCAAATATTTAAGATTGTATACTATTATATAAGGTATTATTCAGGTTTTGATGCCTAATTTCATGCATTTTAGGAAACAATGAGTTGATAAGTCCAAGTAAAAAATTAGCATCTATCCTCGCATGCATTCAAATTATTTCTTCACCTAAAATGAAACTTAATTAAGGTAATAATCAAGTTTATCAATCTTAATTATCAATCTGAGTTTTACTGGGAGCGTTCAATCTGCACGTAATTCTTAATCTGATGAATTTCATGGCACAGAAAAAAGAAAAAAGGGTATACCCAAAAATACTGGGTAACGTACATTTGAATAAAATTTATTTCTGATAACGTTTAAAGTAAAATATATTCTAGGAAAATTTGAAGCCAAATATTTTTAAACATACTACATATATTATTCAGCGGTGATTTTTTCGGAAAAGGAAATTTTAAAAATCCGATTTTTTTTAATAATTTAAGTAAGAAAATAATTTTTGAAAAAATAAAAATAATAATGCAGCATTTGTTTAAATTATCTGAAATTAGAAATAGAAGAATATTTATTTCCTTTAATACTTTTGTATAAAGATAGTAATACTCTTGTATAACAAACAGTGCTATTTTTCTTTTAGCTAGTAATAAAAAGATTGGAAGAAAATTGACCTTTAAAATTAATGAGCTATAAGAAAACTATGAACTTTTTACTGATACTGAATATAAATAGTTCTGCATATTACATGCTTTTAGTTCATACTCTTGTTACGAGTAAATAAATGACCAATCGTTCGATTTTTTCGTTATGAGTAACACAAGAAAGATTTCTAGAATCTGAAGTAAGTTTTTTAAAATTTATTTTAATTATTTATTTTTTTAAATAAAATAATAGTATTTCGTAATCATTTTTCGGTAAGCGTCTTTTTCGGAGCAGGTGTCAAAAGGATAGTTTTTTTTTTTTTTGTAACTGCAAAAATAGTTCAACATGTGATGTGCGGAGCCGTGGAAGCTCAGGGGATAGAGCGATCGCCTCTCCTTGAGGTGAACTTGGTTTGAATTCCAACGATGGCTAGTCAAAACGATTTCCGCATACGGCTCGCACCGACCACAAGCCTGATATAAAATACCCTTAGTGGTAGAAGGATCATTACTTAGAGTCCACTTGGCCTCACACCAACCGTGGGAATTTTTTCGTGGTTTTACTCACCATGTAACGCAAATGCGGGTTAGTAACATCAATTTGTCACGTTACTCCCAATGCTTGATCCAGGATTTGCACAAGGCTACGGATTTCTACCGAAATATATACATGTTTAAAAATGTTATGTATAACAGGAAGTCGCGTAAATGTTGCGATAAATGTTTAGAGTCACATATTAGGATTAAAATTGCATAGGAACCAATGCACGTAAATATTCTACGTGGCGAAGAGCGCTTGTATATTATGAAGTGTTCAAGAGAACACGAATAGAAAATACGCGTCCCTAGCGGCGTATGACGACATTCCCGGGCATTGGTTTCTATGCAATTCTATTACTGTTTTTTGTGTCCTAAGTCAAATAGTTTGTTGAAGCATTTATGTGATTCTTTGTTGTTTATAGCATTTTTAAACTTTTACATATCTGCAGCAATAGACTAAAAATATAATTTAAAATAGCTGTAACTTAGATAGAGAAGCCAGTTGTAGAATTGAATTCAGCTAAATGAAAATATTCAAGAACCGTTAAAAAGAAATTTTAAAAACTATGCCACAGAAAACAAAAACAAAAAGAAAATTAATATACGAATTAAACCATAGGCTTAATTTTGCACTAATTTCTTTACACTTAATACCACTATGTTGTTTTATTCTTTCACTATTCTTTCACTTAATTCTTGTAGTTTAATTATTCACTTAAGTTTTGTAGTTTAAATTAAAATTAAGAAATATTTCTTTACTTACATTTTTATTGAAACACAAAAGAACAAAAGTGTTTTCTATTTAGAAACTTTCAAAGAGCTGAGCAAATATTATTCGAAATTTTCAGCCGTCAAACTATCATAAATCTTTGCAGTGATATTCTTTTATATGTTGCGTTTATTCGAAGGCTTTAAACTTTCACCAAAGAACTTGCTATAGTTATTTCTATGCTCATGTGTGGAATCTTTGAAGTAAGATCTATAAAGAAAGTGTCTAGAGCCTTGAAAGACTGAAATATAATTTACCATTTTTTTTCCTCGATACCCCTGAAAATGACACCGTAGTGACAAATGGGCTCTAAATTCTCTATTTCAGGAAAGCTTTTGACCCCTGATGTTAAAATAAAGATTCTTATTTAGCAATTGTGCACTACTGTAAGATTTATATGCCTTTCATGCTAGAGTCACTAATGTACAAAAACGCTGATAAGGTTAAAATGAATCCAAAACATATTACAATAATTTAAATTTTATATTTTTGCCACTTTTAAATAAATATTTATAAGCACGAATTATCCTGAAGAGATTTCTTTCTATATAAGTTGAGTTAATTAAAAATGTGTGAGGAAGTTACTCTCAAGAATGAAACTCTAACTTTTGACGATTCGTCAATCCTTGAGCAGAATTTCATTAACTTTGAGAATTATTTCGTCATGAAATCACGTGATTTGTGACGAAACGCGAGTTCTCAAATATATGAGGAAAATGTTTTTTCAACTTGAAACTAAATCAGATTGCATTGTGGGAGATTGTTTACTAGAATGACAAAACAAGGATAAAGACTTGACATTTGAAGATAATGTGACGACATAGTGGTCAAGAAGTTGGCCTTGTAATAAGAGGATCCGCGATACGAATTCCGCTTCAGACGAGGGTGAAAAATATTTCACAGTTCCATTTCCCCTTGTTATGATGTGCCACTTATATGGTGCTCAGATAGATTGGTTTTTAGAAAAGTTAGATATATTAGGCCCTACGGATTTTTTTTGGGGGGAAGGGGGAGAGTATGTCGAAATATTTCTTTAAATTTGACGAAATTCGTGTCTTTGAGGAAGTGACGATAGTTATTTCGTTCACTTTGACGAAATAACTGCTTGCATATATTAGAAATTAGTTTCGTCAAAAACGGAGAAAGTGATATTTATGTATCCATTTTTTACAGGGTAGTTAAAAAATTAGCATAAGATAAACAATTAATTAATGAGAACATTCACATTTCCTTAAAAGTCACTAAAACTCTTTCCTTTAAATTTACATTGTTTTAAATTAAACTTTTTCTCTTGTCTTTTTCTTCTCTTATTGTTTCATCGTTTAATTAGTAATAATTTTTTTAAATTATTTTTTTAAATTTAAAGCCTGAAAAGAATAATGTTTCTAAGTTTTGCCTTAATTTCAGAATAATGTTTTTCTTCAAAAAATGAAAATAAGCTTTTCAATCATCATTGTTTTAAATAATTTTTTTAATACTTTTATAAATTATCGATGTCTCATTTACTGCTGTTTGTACTGAATAAAATTATAATCGCTTATATTTCCTTGTATTCCTAAGTATTTTAAAATTTATTTTTTCCCTTGTTTGAAATCATAGAAAAATAAAATATCTAAAATATATAATTTGTAAAGAATATTTTTATTTGTGTAATTTTTGTAATAAAATATTCCAACAATTATTAAATAATATGAAATAAAGGAATGCGTTGTAAAATGTATTCATAATTACAGAACTAGCTGAAATTGATTATGAGTAAAAATTGATAATAAGAAGTTATTATCTTTTTTAAAAAAAGAATGTAATACAATTATAGTACACATTGATGAGTTTTAATAAAATTTTTTCAAGTAAGAAGTATCATAAAGTTCAAAACCTTTTTTTTTGTTCCTTAACTTCAATATATATTGAGAGTTTTAAATGTGTTTGACGCTTTATCTATCTACAATAAATTACAAAACGCAAGTATGTATTCTTATAAATAATTATTAATGCACTTAAAACATATTTCACAAAAAATTCCAAGTTTCAAATCTATACAGTTGTAGTATACAATATAACTATGTCTACAGTATAAATATTTTTATATTTTTTTAAGGAAATATTTAACCGGAAACCTTTTCATAATTTGATAACGCTCATAATGTATTGTTAAAAAGTGACTTTAATATTTTTTTCACTTTATTTTTCTTCGTTACTATGCTTTAAAATATTAAAAACAGGCTTATATATAAACAAGTTTTCGCCATTTATCTTATAAATAAATAAAAAAGTTTTTTCTCTATTATTAGGTGTTTTTTTATAAAGTAATAGTCACTATAGCATTCCCAGAAGCTAATTTCACTTTAAAAATGCTTCTAAATGGTTTTTAAATCAATAATTTACTTGAATATATGTACTGTAATAATATCAAAATTATAAAGTTTTGCAATCTTACGACATAGGAGTATTTTTCTTTGTTTTAACCTATGTTCTTTGTTTTAACATATGTTGATCTTTTAGAGCTTTAGTTATTCTCTTCTACATTACTATAGTCGATATGTAAATTTAAGTTAAAGCTTCTTAATCTTTTACTCAGTACATACATAGAAAAACGTATTATTTTTAAAAGAAATAATTATCAATTATATACTATTAAATTAGCTATTTGTTTCTATAATTAGTTACAAAAACCTGAGCTACTTAATTCAGCTTTAATTTATTTTAGCTGCCTTTAATTTGCATTTATGATGTTTGACCGAATTATCGTACTAAAAAGTTATTATTTAACATATTTAAAAGTTTTGCTCACAAGTTAATTTTTTTAATGTGCTAATATTTTTAAGAAAGTATATTTTTTACGATATAATATATATTAATGTTATTTCTTAGCACATTTTCTCTGAAGCTTCTTAATTTAAATCTCAATTCTAACCATCTTTCTATCCAGCACACGTTTTTTTAAACAAATAAATTAATTCAAATTAATAATTGTTGATTGCACAATTAAATGAATAAATACAAGATACAATTATTTCATTGGAATTAAGACTGATACCGAAATATATTTATTTGTTTTTTATAACTTAAAACATCGGTTATACCTTACCAAAAATTTTTTACCACGTTAAATATTAAATACGTTATAAGAAATAAAAGTATTATCCGCAATTGATGTTTTCTTTCATACTCGAGTGCTATATACTATACCATAAGAAGAATATGAATGTTATGGAAAGAACTAGAAAAATAAAAATCAGTTCATGAACAGGGGAAAAGCATTGTAAAAATAATGAATTCCTATTAGAATTATATTTCAACTCATGAATTTATTATTACAACATAGTTATAATTCTTAACATATTTAGAAAAATAATGCTTTTATTTTGGTGCTGCCAACAGCGAGTTATTCCAGATGTCTTTGACAAAAGTCTTTCACAATATAATTTGCCAACTGTGTATTGCATTCATTTAAATATTCCAGTTATAGTACAATACCCAAAATAGACATGCAACAAGTGTAAGTTTACATAATATAAGCAGTAAGTTACATAATATAAGCAGTCAAATAATAGAAGCAGTAAGTTTGCCCAACATTAAATAAGAGGACTCATATCTTTCAGTAAAATATTGTAGTTATCTTCCTCTTCACTTAAATTATATTCATTTTTAGGATAGATAATATTAAATAAATAAGACGCACACATAATACTTTGTATATGCAATCAAACGAAGTAGAATTTAAATTTGAAAGAAATTTTATTTCACGAAATTAAACATAATATTAGAAAAAGTTAGTTGATCTGCAGCTGGTTAGACATTGTTAAAAAAAGAGTAAAGTTAGCGTAAATATTGCATATAATAAATTTTGTGTACAAAAAATTTAAGTATTTTGTTAATTAATTTTATTTATTCAAAGAGTAATTTTTTTTTCTAAGCAAAATTTGCTTCGAGTAAAAAAACATCCTTGTTGATTTTAGCAAAGAAATTTGTTCACCACGTCTAACATGCCTTTTTTTGTAGTAATTGCGAAACAAAGCTTTTTTTCCTTTGAGAAGTTTTATTAGTTATTTATTTTTTATATTTCTAGGTTATACATACAGCAAAAAATATTATTACAACTTCCTTACGTATAATATTTTTTTAAACAAAAAGCTCGTTATAAATTTTCTTTTTTAAACATATCATCATAGATTTCAGTGGTTGGTTACAAAAGATAGTAAAAATACTATATTTGAAGAACTTAAACTTCACTAAAGAGTAATAGAAAAAAAATCAATATTCGCCCATATGACGTCTTCAGAAAAACCAATAAAACTTTCCGCAGAGTTTGAGAATTAATATTGAAATTTCTCTTACCCTGTTACTTTTCTAGAATAAAGTAGAAAAAGATTTAAAATTGCCAAAATCTGCAAATATGTTTTTCAGTTCACATTTTTCTTGCTACCGTTTTTGAGTAATATTGGAAGAACTTTCGATTAGAGTAGAGTAAATAGAAAAAAAAGGTAAGTCCTCAAGTGTTAGTAATGCAATAATTTTTTACTGTAAGCAAACTTGGAAATTCAGATTTGTTGAGCCGCATGATTTAATAATTTAATTAAGTTACTTTCGTTTAGAATGAACCAAGGGTTAGGTTAATAAAATGAAATTAGAAAATATTTCTCTTATATTTTCCAAATGTGCATATTTTTAAAAAAATGTGACGACGCGATACTTGAATGGTCTCATTAAGTTTTGTTTTTCCACATTTAATGGCTTCTTTAAATAACTAAACATGATTTTAGAGGGAGTTAAGGTTTGCTAAATAAAAGTTTCGCTTTAATTAAAAAAGTTGCCTGTTTCTTATTTCGGTGGGTCCTAACTACAGTTAAACTACATCTGTAGAAAGAAAGGTTTCGTTGAGACACACTAGTTAAGGAAAACTTTAATATTTGTATATATTCTAAATTCTTTACGAATGTAAGGAAGAAACATACGTAATTTTGTATCTAAAAAAAAAGGCATATAGAAACATATGTAGAAAAACATATGGAGTTTTTTGTTTTTATATACACGAATATATAAAAAATAATTACACATATTTAATGACATTTATTTTTTCTGAAAGCCATGTATTAATGCATGGCATTTATGCATTATTCAGGCATGCATGGCATACATGTCTCTCAATCACTGGTGTACACTGTTAAAATTTTCCTTCTAAAATTACGGTAATATAATTGGCAGCTGTCTGTCCACCCGATTAACTGTAAAGTTTACGGAAAAGAAAATTTTTTCCTTTATGGTATTATAACCATTTAGAAAAATATCGTTATAAAACCATGAATACAAAACTATACAGTTTTTTAACCATTTACAACTAGCATTTTTTAAAAACGTCATATTTTTTTAACTAGATATAGACGTTCGGCTTTTCGTAAGTTAATGGTCATTGGAGAGTGTCGGACACTGGGAACTCTTCACGTGTTGAACGGAATAGAGAAAATATTGTCGTGTCAACACTAGGACTCGAACTCCAGTTCTGAAGGTCATGAGATTGACAGATAAGCCCGCTCGTCTATGATATGTACGCAGTAGCGAAGAACTAAGTAGTTTCATTAGGTGGTTCTAGTTGGTGCGATAAAATTCTGGTTGTTTAACCGTATTAGGTGAAAACAGTTAATAAACAATTTTTCTTAAACTTAACAGTTTGATTACCATTTTATTTATGGTTATTTGGCTGTGTTGTTTAAATATGGTAAAATAGCCATGCAATCAATTGTTATTTAACCATTTTTTCCAAGAAATTTCTAACAGTGTACGGTCCGGTTTTGGCCACAAATTCACGGACCCGCAGTCGTACTACCACAGATGAACGAGAAGTTATTGAACTACCATCAGATTTAGGATTATAAAGAAGCAATTCAATTTAATGAACATATATCTCTTCCGGATAGAATCTATAAAGGAATATTTCTATTTCCAAGCAAAATCAATTCAGGTTATATTGCCCTTTTTTCAACTCGAAACAAAATTTTCGATTATGAGTGTTGTTAAAACAAAACAGAAAAAAAGAACAGAAATCAGTTTTGGATAAAAACTAGAAAGGGACATTACCATCTTTATTTGATTCTGATTTTATTGCTTTTTTCTTCAGCTGTAGATTGCGATTTTAGTAAGAGTGCTATTGAAACAAAGTATGGAAATCGACCAATGCATTTGCTTTAAGCGTTGCTGTAACCGGTTTGCACCATAAATTAACATGTTGATCAGCAACAAACAATAACACCATTCACATTGAATTCATTAATTTATTTTTCGAACTTTTATTATTTCATTTTTATTTATTTCGTTTTTACTTGTATTTTTGAATTTTGTGTTTACATAGTTTCGTTTCGCTATTTTGTGGTTTAAATAACAGAACTAATCTATGTATTAGAAATAATTAAAATTTTATTTAGATTCGAAATAAAATATTTTTACCATGTCAATGATAAGAAAAAAAGTGGTCAAAATTTTTTTAATGTCACAATTATATCCATGTAAAAATTACGTCGATAGTACCCAATTACTAACCTTACTGATCCATGATGTAACACTTAACTATTTTCTTCCGTAAACACAACCCTGATTTTTTTCCGGAAGGGCTTCTGGAAGCTAATGTGGTGGGACAGAAATATTGCAAATCGGTTAAGTGATATAACAGAAATATCACACAATACTTCGTAATTAGGTGAAAATTTCAAGTTATGTCTTGTCTTCTATATCTCTTTACTTTTTTATTGCTCGGTCTACTGACACCATCGTCAATTTAAACTTGACTCTTCATCGTTCGTTAATGTTTTTAGAGCATAGCATATACAATAAATAAGTTGGAATCTCCTCTTAACATATAAAGGAAGCACTGCCAAATGTTGCAATTTTGGATTTCAATGTTATTAAATGGTTGCAAACACTAATATACGAAGAAAAGAAAAAAAATGTAGAGTAAAACAACTAAACAATTTAACTTCGTTTTATTAACTTTCTATTCGTATTTTACTACACTTTCATACTATGATGATTTTTAGTCAATTATGTTCAAAATCAGTCAATAATATGTCAATTACTTTCAAATATTTAAATTAACTACATCCTAAATTATTAACACAAACAGAAAGCGAGAGGAGATAAAAATTCCACAAACAGAGATAGAGAAAGAGAGGGAGAGAGAGAGAGAAAGAAAAAGAGAGATAGAGAGAGGAAAAGCGAGAGAAGAGTTATGGACAAGAATAGACAGAAACATAATTGTCTGAAATCATTAGTTATGAAATAACTACAAAATATTCAGTTTGGAAACTTTTAAGTACAAAAGATATAACAGTGAAAATTGCAAAAGCTAATTTTAAAATTTCAAAAAGTACTATCTCACTCTATTGCTTAATTTTGAATTACGTAAAAGCTTATTCAATAAATAAACAAATTCTAAAGTATAAAGTTTTTAAGAGGAAAATATTCTGATTGATAATCGATTAGGAAAAACAAAAAGTAGTAAATCTAGAAACTTATTTTTCCAGTTCAATATTTTTTTCATTAAATACTTTTTAAGAATTAAATATCTTTGTTAAAAATAGTTACTTCGAAAAAAATAAATATAACTTAAATGGTTTACTAAATCATTTAATTTTTAAAATTTTGTTTACTGATGCAGAGAATAACTTATAATCACCGGCCTAAACGATTAATTATAAACTCTTGATAAAAAGGATCTCTTTACAGATATTCAAATTTTATACAAGGAGTTTTTTTTTACCTTAAGCACTGTAAAAATACCAAATCAAATTAGTATCGGCACCATGAATACACAATCCCTAAAAAACATTTTATCGAGAAAACTATTTGTAGTGTAAAATTTTCTACAGTAATTTTTTTTAAGTTATATTTAAATTACAATTATTTATTGATTTTACAGTAAATATAGCTGAATAAAAAATACGGTATATTGGATTTTATGTTCCTTACAATTTCACGTTGAAAATTTATTTTACGATAAAAAGTGCTGGCACCCTGAAAACTGGTGTCACTTATTTTGATTTGATCTGGAATTTTCAGCAGTGAGGTTTAATTTGTTGCATATTTTTTCATATGCAACAAATTAAAGAAATTTAATTTATTACATTCAAATTTATTACATTCAAACGAAAACAAAATAAAAATTATTCTGTTAAAATATTTAAAATGGTTCACATTGTAGCACCCACGTGGGATTAAAATTGACGGAAAGATTGATCCTCTATTGTCAAAAGAATCGAATATCCATTGTAAAAATTCAAAGTATAGCTTTTGATAATGTGCATAATTTATGCATATTCTATCGCATTTTCTATCTATAACAAAGGAAAAAGCGTTTTCATAAAAGTTTCTGTAATCTCTTTCAAGAATAAGGTGAAAAATTTAATGAACGTGACAATTTAAACTAAAACTGCTAGGAAGTTTTAGGAAGCAGAAAGTGTCAAAAATCAAAAGCCCTCAAGATTTGTAATCCCCTTATAAGAAGTTTTGAATAAATTAGAATGTAGATGGCCATTTTTTTACTTCATTTAAACTACAATTTTATTTTTATGTGTCTTATTGAATCACTTTTACTGAGGGGTTATGAAAGATTTGACGTTGAGAGTGCTTAAATGTCTTTCGCATATAAATTACGAAGCAAAAGCCTTTTCTTTTAAATTTCTTTAGACTCTGTTTAAAATTAATAAGCTGCTTTTTAGTTTTAATAACACGAATTCAAAATGAACGATTTATTTATATCGAATTAAATGCTTTCGAATTAAATTAAATGCTTTGATGAGCATATCAGTTATAAACAAAAAGTGTATCTGCTTATAAGCAGGAATATATTATTGAAAACTCTTTAAATGAATAATTTTAAATTTAAAAATATTAGCTTTGTTTATTGAATATTTTTCCAAAATCATTTAAAGATTATTTATGAAAAATACCAAAGAATGTAATTCATATGTTTTAAATAAAATATCTTAATCGTAAATAATAGCATTCATATATTTTGCGTTTGTTGTTAAAAAATGAAAGATTACTACCACTATAAAATTAATTTCTAAAATTAATTCAGACAATGTAAAAATATTCATGAGCAAACTCAAAATGTTTATTTAATCGTTATTCAATCAAATGCACTAAATTATTATTTATTTATTTTTTTTTAATTTATCCTGCGATGAGCAGGATAAAAGTATGTACAGTAATTTCGTAAAACGGATGATGCACAAGCAAAACTAAACCAACATAACAGGCAAATTACAAGCGAATATAAATATATATTTGGCGAGAACGGAAGGGTTAAAGTTTAGTTCACTGTTAAACATTCCGGATCAAATTAAGTAAAAAATTGCTGGCAACATGAGTGCCATTATTTTTTACCGTAGTTTGTTCTGGAATTATTTACAATGTACCTCCAGAGAAAAAATTCATAGCAATTCCTATTTCGCCTCCATTTTTAATTTAAAATTTAATATTCAGATAATGTCAGTGTAGATAATTTAATGTCAGTGCAGGTGAACCCTAACAATTCAAATATTTTACCATATATCAAAAATATTATTTTCAAAAAAATTCCTAACAATAAAAAAAAAGTTTATTTCAATGCATTTTTATCGTAAAATTTTACGAAATCAAAAATCTGATGTACCGTAACTTTTACAGAACTGTTTACTGCAAAATTACTGAACAGCAATTAAATAAAGATTAATGTAAAAGTTACGGTATAAAATGTTATGGTAAAATGTATTTTAAAGATGATTCACCCTCGGAGTCTCTTCATACCACATTTTTAATCAGAAATTTTTACATTGTAGCTATTCTTAAAACATGTACTTGTGACATGTAGTGATCGAAGAAAAAGATATAATGTTTTAATGTAGAGCCCATTTTTTAACTCTGAAATGGCAGAATGGGCTACATTTTGCACTAAAACTAACTGCATCAAAAGGGATTTTACTGATGTTGCACTCAGGGTGACAGCTGTAATTTTTTACAGTCTATTAAAACTGGATAAAAGTTCTCATGCCTCCCTATAACAGTAATATTTAGAACTTTCCATCAGAGCCGTACTGAGAAAGAGGTGGTTTATGATCATCACAATATAAAGCACAAAAAGTTCTGTTGATGCTAAGTAATTATTGTAAGGATCAAAGCAAACAAGCATAGTTATCATTCGAAAAGCAATGATTGCTTGGCACTTGGAAAAATTGTAAATAAGGACTATCGTAAAAATATTTCTTGGCAGACACCTCGATCTGCGAGGTATATGCTGAAGAGGCTAGACGTATGACTATATGCTTATCCTTTTGCTATAAGCTTGGAAATCTTTCTCATTACATGCTTAATGAGCACTTGTTAATATTTGGAGCATTTTTTCCGTAACATTTATCATGATTTGTTTTGTTTTGAATTTATCCCTCTTGTAAATTGCTAAATTCATTTTTTTTGCCTTTGTCTTAAATCAGTTGGAAATTTATTTTATGTTTCCATTATTTCGTGTACGGTGAAAACTTAACTGACTTTTTATGCTTTTGTCGTGTCTACTACCTACTTCGAAATCAATTTTTTTGTGTTTTTATGTGAATAAAATTATAGATTAAATGGATTATGTGTAAAGGAAAATTATAGAAATTTTTTGACACTGATATTTACCAACATATCATAGACATAACTTTTACTACAATATTACCTAAACTTTTCAATTTAAAATAGTGTGAAATGAGCGTTTCAGAACTATTTAGAAAATATTTGCCAACTTTAAGGAAAAGTTTTACAAATATGAATACATTAAAAAAAAATTATTTTAAAACTACGTTTTTTTAAAAAATATTATTTAGGTTTCAGGTACTGCTGTACAAAATGCACGTTGGGGACGGCAAAGCTTTCAGAACATATATCCAGAATATTTGCTAACTATAGTTCAAATGTGAGGTAAATTGGTTGACTCTTTTACACATTGTTAAAGGTGTTTTTTAAGCTCGATTGCAAAAAAAAAAGTAAAGCCATAACTTAATTACTTTAAACTCAAATCAAATGATTAATGTGAAATTATGTATAAAACTATTTTTTTAAAAATAAAAGATTGGGTTACAAGATATTTTTAAATATAACTGCTAATAAAGATTTTTTTTAAAATATGTATATAATTTATTTTCGGGAATTTATTATTGTTATAAAGTAGCATATCATTCACTTGAGAAATGAAAAATAGAAGTTTTTAATTTAGCAAAAGCAGACGGAAAAATCTACATTTACTAGTAGGCAAATCCAATTAGAATATTTAAGTTTATTTATTAATTGAGTAAACTGTAATTATAATGTATTTTTTGTGTTATGAACCCTTCACAATTCCTTAAATAACACCTTAAAAATGATGATATATAGACAAAAGGTAATAAAGATTAATGAAAACATACCGAATAAAGTTCTTCATGTAAAAATTATTTTTGATGTTGATATTTTTATAATTCTTTTATGAAAATGCTGCTGGCTCAAAATTTCTAGGAATGAGAAATACGATGTCTATTCACACTTCTATCTTCTCTGAGGGTGAAAAACATCAGATTTTTGTTTTTCTTTTAACCAGAAAATAAATTTAAAAGATGGTGAAGAATGAATATGTTTTGAACGAAAAAGGATGGCAGAATTTTGAATTTTTAAAACTCGCTTGAAGAAAATCTGCTTATTGGAATTGAAAAGAAAAATAAATTTTCGAATGAAACCAAGCAAGGAAAGTTGAATTTGAAAGTAATTTAAAAGTTGAGATCCTAAGAAGTAAATAACATCTAGCTTAAACTGATTTTGTTTTTGAACCTAAAAGAAAATGTGGAACTAAAGATTATATTTAAAAGTTATTTATAGTTGTATGACATATTATCTAACATATTTTAATGTTTTTGAACTGACTTGAGTTTTTAAAGTGAAATATAGAGTTACTGGAAAATTAAATTTGAATTTTAGTTCTTTCGGTGCAATTATTTTGATTAAACTTTTTTAAACTTTATTTTCATCTTCATTTTTTTTTTGAGAATTTACATAATCATTACTAATCATTTACTTAATAATAATGGAATAATTTTTTTCCATTATATACAATCAGATATTTCGTTTTTTAGATGTTGCTTTGCAGTTTCAAAGTTTTAACTAAAAAACATTGTTCCAGAATATATTTTTCACTATTCTTTTTTCATTTAATTTTGAATATAGTAAATTTTACATTAAATTTTGATAAGTTTGCATTGTAAAAAAATAGTTGGTATTAGAGTATTAATGTAATTATTTAATTAATTCCTTTTAAACATAAGTAAATGAGGAAAATTTGATACTTTTATCATGAAACTTTTGAGCAGGGCATAAAAAACGGTTATATTCACATTTCAGTTCTGTATTCTGTTTTTCTAAATGTGTGGCAATAAAAGGTATAATTTTGAAAAACTGAGTTTCGGAATATTTTTTTCTCCATATGAACGGAAGAAACTAACAAAGAAATGGTTTAAATATCGTATATTTTGGTTTTATTAACTGGGATGTTTATTTTTTTTATTAAACATCATTAAAAACAGTACGGAAATTTTACCAAAATGTTTTTCTCGTCACATGAAAGGTAAATTTTGTATGCTCATTTAGTATAGTTGTTTAAAAGAAAATATTTTACCGTTTTTTCTGATAAAAATACTTTAGATGTGAAAATATACTTTTTAAGAAAAAATAGAAATGAATATACCGTATATTTTGGTTTTATTAACCAAAATTATGTTTCTTTTTTTTCCAGAAATATCATTATCATAAAAAAAAACGGTGGTTTTGCCATATTTATTTTGTTGTAATATTGTTTTTATCTGTATAACCTGAATATTTATCATAAAAAATCATATGTATAAAAGTAAAAGAAAAAATAATAAAATGTAAAACGATTAAAAACAAGTTAAAAGTTTTTATTGTACTAAAACTTATTGGATTTTCACAGTATTTTATTGTGAAAGAAAAGAATTAATTTATTTGTTTTAAAAAATTTTACCCACTTTAAAAAGTTTTCTGGTGAAATAATTTCTATAATTTATTCTCAAATAACTCAATAGCAAAAATGCTTTTTTTACTAATATATTGTATAATTAGTTAAAACAATCATTAAAATCCTTTTCAGAATTATTTTAATAAAACGGTCATTTTAAAAAATTATTTATCATGAAACTTAAATACTTTTGAAGTTATTATCATGAGTAAAAAAATAATAAAAATTTATTTAATTTTCTAGCAATCAAAAATTAAAAAAAAAATTAATAGCACAATTCAGTACGTAAAGTTCGAAAAAAAAATTTATTTTAAGCGTGTTTTTCTAAAATTTGTTGCGTGATATAACTGAATCCAAAATTCAAATTAAACTCTTAAATAATTTCTAAACAAAATATATTATTTTCGTTTTTAAATTTTGTTTATTGCATTTGTACTTGATGAAAAGCAAACATGAAAGACACGTTTTTTTAAATAAATATTTAATTTTGCTCATTCGTTTAAATATGCATGATTGTTTTACTTTTTTCAGATGAATTTAAACTTCAATATTTGAAATTTATCGAATGTTTTTGTCTAACATATTGACATTTTTTTCCATATAAAATGTTTTCCAACAGAATAATAAATAACACATTTTTAAACTCTGAACAGGTGATAAAGTTCTGAAAAGTATGTTTTAGAGTTGATGATTTATTCATAAGTAATTTTGAAACAAATACATGAATATTTAATTTAGTACATACAATGTATTGTATATAATGATGATTGTATATAGTAATTAATTTCAAAAGCGTTATTTATTTAACTAGTAGAGCAAACAGTTTGTTTAATGTCTAAACAAAAATAATGACTTTTTTGTATTAGTTTAGATGCTTAACTCATTCTATTAATTTTTAAAATTTGATAACAAGTAATTTTGTTTTTAACAAGATATTTCTATATCATAATTCTTTCAGAATTTTTGAAATAATATAAAATACAATTTTTTTTTTATTTAAAATATTTTAAAACAGATGTTTCATGCACCTGTTGCAGCAGATTCAGTTTTTGTTTCACTCAACCCAAAATATACCTAATTATTTTAGATTAAAGCGCTATTTCGCCTATAATTAAAATAATTTTATAAGATAAACCTAGTTAAATATAAAAATTTATTATCGCTCAAAGTTAGAATTTCACTTCTTATTTTTAAAATTATTATTATCCAAAATTCAGTTCTCGAATGCAATGATTTTGAAAAAAAAAAATATATTAAGTTCATTTTTTCGGCAGTAAGAGATCTAAATTATACCAATCTTTAAGACCTATTAATAGATGGGATACTAATTGAATTTGAATGTGGTCTTGCGTTTATTGGGAAAACTGAACGTACCATTAAACTTCGAATTAAAAACTCGAGAGATACGTCCAAAATCAGGACACTGACTGATTTTCTATCGCTTTCCATAGTTGGAAGTAAAATCAAAAGTTTTAATTTTCTTTTTCTAAATTGATTCACTACTGCTCTTCACCTTCCAAACATGATTTCGGGAGTCATTCTGTATTTTTTTTAAAAATATATAATTTAATTACTGATCTTGCGAGTATCTCATTATTCCCCTCTTTAGGAAGTCTATTATAATTTAATCTGTTGTACCCAGGCTTTCCCGTCAAATCCCCTCATGCCTGTTAAACCACTTAACACGTGTTTGTTTGTTTACTCTCCTATCTTCAATTGACATTTAGACACTGAATAAGGTCCTTGTTTGTAGAAGTAAAGCTATAGTATGTTACTTTATGTACTTTTATTTGTGATTTATTCTCGTTGTTTTTTGCTTTTATCTTACAGTTATATAAGACTATTAGAGGTCAATAAGTCTGTGGTAAACGACTTATGAAACTAGTAATTTCTTTACAGTTGGGTGCATACTTCAGTCAATAGGGCTAATACCTGTCAATCTCATGATCGGCTGAACTGGTGTTTGAGTTCCAGTGTTGACCCTACAAATAGTTCTCAATTCCTTTGGCACTAGAATTCACATTCTAAAATTATGGTAAAATAACAGTCAGAAGTCTGTCCATCTGATTAACCGTAAACTTTACGGTTACATAGATGTATTTACATTTACGGTTTTGAAATCATTTACAACTATTATGCTCATAGAACCATGAATGCAAAATTATATGGATTTTTAACCGTCTTCAACTAGCACGGTAACAAAACTGTAAAAAATAAATCTGGACATAGGAGCTTCATGAGGTTTTTGATATGATTTTTCGCTTTAATGACTATCGGACACAAATTGTGGACTGAGAGACACTGCAAATTCTATATTAATCATGAGACTAACATATTAGCCATTAGGTAAGAAAGTAAGTGGCTTTATTAGGCTAATTCAATGTCATAAAATTCTGGTTGTTTAACTGTATTAGGTATGGTGAACGGCGTTTCTGATAGTGAATAGTTTAATTACCATCTTATTTATGAATATTTGAGCATTTTGTTTGAGTATGGTTAAAGAAAACAGTTAAATAAATTATCATTTAACCATTTCTTCCGGAGAAATTTCTGACAGTAAGGTGTTTACAGGGCCCTGAATCTCTCAATTTGTTACTCAGTACTAATGAAGTATATAACTCTCATCCACGCATGGATGGCAGCACAACAAAGCTGCCTCATACAAAAAAAAAGGGAAAAAAAACTAATTAAGCCACATTCCATTCTTCACTTGAAAAAACACAACGTAAACATAGCCTAACTCTAATGCCCAATACCGAATGAACAGCCTAACATGACATAGTCAAGTCAAGTATCCAGTTATTTCATGGTATTGAAACCATGTAGTTATTGAATACAGGAAAGTAAAGTTTTCTGTTCTGTTTTTTTTAACCATATCAGTTGTATCAAAATCGTATAATTAGAGAAATGTTCCTAGTTAATTAGAAGGGAAGACAGTTGCCCATTATTTTAACGTAATATTTGAATAAAATTTCAAACAGTATAGCTTAAGACTTTTTGTTTCGTTTCACTATGAATTGTAGTTTTTCTCTTGTTTTAAACTATACTTAATGCGGCGAAATAATTAGAAAAGTTATTAATTTTAAGCGATCTCTATAGATTGTAAATACCAGATAAATAATCCATATTTTAAATAAAATTCCATTTAGATAAAAGTTAGTGTTGCAAATTGATAATAAAGCATTTATAAATATTTACAGTCTGATTTTAATTATTTATATTTTATTGTTTACTTATTATTTATAAAAAAATAATGTAGTATTACTTCCAGCTATTGGTTGTATCGATATAAAGTACACTGAAATGATAAACTGATCACTCCTAATTCTAAAGTGTTTCTTAATTTTACTTTAGTAAATAAATTCAAACATTTAACTTTAAGTTTGAATAAATTTTTTTAAAGTTTAATTTTATCTCTGCATTTAAATTGAAGCATTTAAAAAAAAATTCTAAATTTAACTGGAACGCGTTAACGTGTTCATTTTGATTACTAATTTTACAAATTACGCAAAGAAAAGGCAAAAATAAACATTTTCTATATTTAAAAGGTCTATGAACTTGAAAAGGTTTTTTTATGACCCTGATGGGCTCTTAGAAAGATGTAAAACTGATAAAATTATTGCAAGAAGGATACATGATTCAATGTTCATTTAAATATATAAACTCATGCATAAATTTTAATAGTGAATTCAACGCCATCAATATTTTGCAGTGTAAATTTATATTATTAATTTTACAAGTTTCTTAACAAAAATGAGAAAGTAAAAATTATCGATATTTATAAGGACTATATCCTAATAATACTTTTTCAACAAAGAAAGAACTCCTTGAAAAATGTCTTATTGATTAAACTACTGCAACAAGGAAGCATTGTTTGATGCTCTAAAATATTTAATCGTGCGCACAAATTCCTTATAATAAATTTAACATAAGTAATAATTTTTAAAAGGTGTAAATTAAGACTAATTTGCAATATCCATTACTGAAATGAGAAAGCAAAAAAAAAAAAGAAAAAGAAAATTCTATAAATAGTGATAGTGTTTTTCAACAAATGGAAAACTTCGAAAAATGGGAAACTGATACAATTACTTCAGTAAGTATGCAAGATTTGATGCTCCGATAAATATTTAATCTCTTGTCTACATATTTTCATAGTGAATTTAGCACCTTCAATACTTTGTAGTGTAAATTTCGATTATTAATTTTACAAATTTCTTAACGAAAATGAGAAAGTAACAATTATCTATATTTAGAAAGTCTGCAATGTTATGTGAACAGTGTTTTTCTGCAGAGAAAGAAATTTTGAAAAATGCGAAACTGATTAATCTAAAGCAATTAGGACGCAAGATTTGATGCTCTAAAAACATTTAATCGCATGTATAAATTCCATAAAATCAATTTAACATGCACCGTTAAAAATTTATCGGTAATAATGGTTAAATAGCCAAAATTACCATACCAAAATTGCCAAATAGCCATAAATAAAATGATGTTCAAACCGATTAGTGTGAGAATTTTTTTTAAAATTGTTTTCACCGAAAAATGTTAAACAACCAGAATTCTATCCGCACCAACAAGGTCAACCTTATGGAGCTATTTAGTTCCGTGCAACAAGGTATAATCTGGATAATCTGCCGGTTATGGGATTTACCTGTTGGCCGACAGGTAAATCCCATATCCCTGTTGGCCGAAAGAATGGGATTCGAATCCCAGGTTTGATTCCTCAATATTTCTTATATTCCTTCTTATATTATTTCTTATATTATTTATTATTTTCTTATATTATTTTCTTATATTATTTCTTATATATATACATGAAGAGTTTCCTGTGATCTGTTCTCTTTAATCAATGATTAGACTATCATGATATGAAATTACCACTCATACATAAATATAGCAGCTTCCGCACAACTTCAATGCCTGTTATTTTTTTAAATTTTTTATGGTTTAGAAAATATACTAATTGTAAATGGTTACAAAATCGTATAATTCAGTATTTACGGTTTTTAACAGTACAAATCATAAACGGTTTCAAAACAGTAAAGATAAATAATTGTCACTAACTATTAAATTGATGGTTAATTGGATGGACAGGATGCTGTCATGTTATTTAACTGTAATTTCAGAATGAAAATTCAAACAGTGTAAGTGATACTTTGTAAACTGTGTAAATTAAGACTATTTTTGCAATATTTATTACAGAAATGAGAAAGTAAAAAAATTCGAGAGTCTATAACCATAATATTGACTTTCAACAGATGTAGGAACATTTCGAAAAGAGATACTGTTAAAATTAATGCAATTTGAATGCATAAGTTGATGCTCAGAAAATATTTACTCATATAAAAAAAAAATCTGAATTTTAAAAAAAAATATATGAGAGAAGCTGTTGAAAGTTCTATGTTAATAGATACGAATTGAAAATTAATAGTATGAGTAAACGTTTGCTTAACAGTTCCTATTTTGCGCAGTTTTGACACATTTAATCATCCATTTTATTTTTTTTCATTTGACTATAAGTAAATATAACAGTTTTAGTAGCTGCCATGTGTTCATCAGTCACGTGTAATATAATTTATACTCCATTATAAGTAGCAATAAAACAATCCAATTTCTTCAATTTAATCTCCTCTATGTTATAAAAGACTAATTATAAATGATGTTCCACAAATATAAAGATTTGCCACCTCACTACTCTTATATTCCCACATAAAAAGAACCTTGATTAAACTCAAGTTGTATTATTAGGTGCCTAATTAATCAGTGCTTCAAAGTCAATATTAGCAAAGGTAAATGTTAGAAAAAAATATTTCGCTACGTCTGGAGGGAAATTAGTTTTCCTATTGCATTTTTACACCTCATTCTAAAAATATTTATGTTTCTTAAAAATAATATTGAACAATTTCTTATGTCAATTAGAATATTTTAAAACTCGTTATTTACTTTCCATAAAATTAAATTTATAGCTCATAAAAATATTTTCAAATGAAGAGAAGAGAATTTTTTGGAACTTTTCAAATATTTATATTTAATATAAAGTTTTGAAAGTTTATGAGATTCGCCAAAGTTCTCTATTAAAATTTGCTAAGAAATAGTATTTTAATTTTACATTGAAAAGAAAAAAATAAATAATAGCTTAAAATTCTTTAGTAGCAAATTTTATATTTCTAAGATCCATTCTTTGTTTATGAAAACTTAATTAATTCTACTAAAATTGAATATTTGAATCAAACTATTAAATTGACATAACAATATTTAACTAATATCTTAACTAATATTTTTACTATTTATAACTGTAATAAAACAAACAATTTTGTATCAACTATTTGTTAAAATAATGTTATTTATTTATTTTTTGTTGATATATGCGTAAAGGGGATTTATTGCCTGTTTAACCTTGATCTACAGATCTTCTCGTCATTTTTTGCGTTAAAAAAAAATGTAATTTCAATTTTGAAATTCCCTTTTTTTTAGTTGACCAATTCTATCACTCAATGTTAATCTTGTTATTATTAATAAAAAAAATTTCCGGTTCTAATTAAACTTTTCTCATTTTAAAATCATAATTGATATTCGTCTAATTAGTAATGAAATTTGTAATGCGATTTTTGAATTAAATTATTTGACTGCGAAACGTGAGAAGAATATGCTATTTGTACGTCTGTTGTTGGTTTGTAAAATCTCTGCATGATTGTTGGATTTGCTTTTGTCCATCTTTGACAGGCGCATTCTGTGTCCGTTATTAAAATGATTCAGAATGGTTATACGAACAAAATCAAGCGTTTTGTGCAACATTCGTTAACGAAACGTGCGAAACGTGTCTAAGACTGTTAAATTTTTTAAATTTATGTTGTCATATGAAGTAGAAATCTTTTAAAAAGAATATGTTCTGTGTATGACTGCCGTAAGTTTATAACAGCTCTACATGATTGTTGGGTTCTGTTCTGATCCTCTTAGGTGGGCTCCTTCTGTGCCCGTAATTAAAAGGAATCAGAATGGTAATACAAACAAAAGCAGCAGCTTCGTGAAACATTCTTTTGTTATATTCTCGATTTTTTTTAATGTTAATTATTGTTTAAACATTAAAACTAGTTACTTTTTCTTAAAGTCACGACAATTTGTTAAAAAATTGTAGAGTAAATAGTTTAAAATTTAAACCTTTACAAATGTATAAGACGCTAAAAGCATCCTAGGAAAAAAAGCTTAGGGGTGCGCCACTATAAAAAAATTTTGGATAAAAATGCGGCGAAAAGTAGCTACAATCAGGATACCAGTACTTTTTCTGTAAAATTAATGTTTAACGAAATTTTTTACAAAGAAAAAAAAAAAAAAAAAAAAAACTGACTGATTTTACAATAATAATTACTGCGAAATCTCAGAATCACTATACTTAAAAATATTACTGTAAAAATATTACTGTAAATATTACTGTAAAATATTACTTAAAACTATCAATTCACTCAACGTGCCAGGACTTTATTCCGTAATTTTAGCCAGAATTTGTTATAGTACATTAGTGCGGAGTATAACCAGCACTAATTCTTTAAGACCATATTCAGAGTTCTTTTCGACCATGCAACTAAAGCCATTGTAGCCGAGAGCAAAACCTAAGTTTAAAAAACAACAGGGGTGTTAATGTTGTTCTCGCCAAAAAAACTTAATTACTTGAGATCACAATATATTAAGTGCGATCTAGCAATATATTTAGAATCGATTAATGAGTTTATTTCTTTATTATCCCTTAATAATGAAAAAGAGATTTAGATTTTAACATTGAGTTTTGTATTTACAATCATCGTTTGTTACTCTCAACTGCATTCAAGTCCCTTTTGTTCACATTGTTGATAAAGCAGAGAATTAATGGGTATATGTCTTTCCGACATCAAAGGTTACATTCGAGAAGGATTAACTGCTAAAATGCAAATAGTACAGAGATTTCGAAAATGCTGATATTTGGGTTCACCATTAAAGACAAAGAATCGGTAAATAGTTTCGCATTGGACTGCACATTTGTCTGCCAATTAAATTTCTGATATTTGTAAACTGATTTCGGAGGACGTCTTTGTTTAAATTTAAATGTCTATTGTCTACAGAAAGCCTGTCTATTTAGTTAAATGTAGCCTGGCTACTTGATTTTTTCAATGCAGTTTTGAGTTAAAAGTTAAAAAAAAAAAGTTATTCAGCTTCCGTATAGTACTTCAAATGTTTCTTATTTATTGATTTTCTCAAAAAATATATTTTTAAAATAAGACATACTAATTTTTTTTTCGTTATAAATATGTAATTTCTTTTTTTTTTCCTTTTTTTTTGGCCTTAAGATTGAGAAATTCTAAAGGAAAATATATATTAAGATAATATTTTAGTTATTAATTTTAATTATAACACATGTTAAGAACTCAAACAAAATAGAAGCATACAAAAACAGTGAAAAATTCCAACAAAAGTGATGCAAAAAGTGAAACTAAAAATGAATCATCTAAAAATGAATCAAGTAAGAACCAAATTGCGTACCAAAGAAGTTTAAAAGTTTCTTTTGTTATGGCAGCCTGATAAAGAACTCAGTCTTCAAAAAAAATTACTTAGATCCCCTAAATATCAAAATATTTTGTAATTTAAAAGATTTTTATTTACATTTCAGAAACAAACATGTGGATTTTATTTTAATAACTTAGAGCAATCAATAAAACAGAAGTTTATAAGCAATCAAGCAATATTTGTTAAAATATTTTATACAAATTGCACTGCGAAAATTATATGCTTAAAAAACCACCAGAATAAGAGTAAAATTTGCAGTGTTTCTGACTCTGTGGGAGCTCCATAAAACTCGGTAATTTTTTATCAAAGTTCGTTAGTAATGATTTAGGTAAAATTAACTATATATAATTTAATACTATATGATTAAATTTGGTAAAGGTAGAAGAATATGGCAATTCTATCACGTTACCTTAGAGTATAACAAAAAAAAAACATTTGCTTAGATAAATTTACTTCTCAATATAATGGTAATAAAAAAACAATAATTTCGAAAATCAGATTTTCCGGTAAGCCGTTTCCATATAAACGGAAGAATGACCAAAGGAATGATTAAAATACGGTATATTTTGGTTTTATAAACTAGAATTGTGGTTTCTGTTTTACCAGAAATGGCATCCTCAATGCTTTAGTCAGAAAATGATGATTCTTAAAAAATAATAAAATTAAAAATATATTCTAAATATTCAACCGGAGAAGTGTTTCACAAGAAACAAATCTATTCTATTTTTTGGAAACAAAAATATTTTTGGATGGAATAAATGTAGGGAAGAAGAAAGTGAAGTAGACCGTGTAACAAAGATGGAAAAAGGTGTGATGATTGATTGAAGGGGTAATGATGTGCTTCTTCCAGAAATAAAAACTTCAATAGATATGATGCAGAATATCATTTTTTTTTATCTTTTAAAAACAGCACACACTGAATGTATCAATCTAAATTTCTTGGTCTACAGTATTTTTAGAAAAACTATTCTGAAATGAAAACCGAAATAAAATGAAATCTGTTTACGTTCTCATAGATTACATTTTTGAGATGGATATATTTAATATAATATCAAATAAAATGTGTGAAATCTGAGATGTTAATCATTTGAAGGAAAACATTTGTTCTTTTACTTTTTGATTTTTTTTAAAAATCTTACAAATTGAAATGAAAGCAATGTAATACGAAGATTATTTGCAATAAAAGTTTATAATTAAATGTGATGTAGCTATAAATTGTTTTTTTTTTTAATATATGTTTTTAAATGGTTTGTAGTAACTTTTGAAAAATCATTCGCAAATCATTTATCATCAATTCACTAAATGTAATGTATATAATAAATAAATACTTTTACCTAATATTGGTAATAACAAAGACATAATAACAGATATGAATGAATGAAAATGTTTTGTAAATGTTTAATAGTGGCAGAAAATAGTTAAAAAAAGGTAAAAATATATGAGATTATAATTCTGTAAAAACAATTTTCGTATTTGTTTTTTATTTAATTTTATTGATCAACCAATTAAGTAACTTTGCTAGTCAGAAATTATCCTCAGATTTTGGCTCGGTGCCCAATTTATAAGACTTTAGAATTAATCATCGATAACAAAAAAATCATTAAAGTAATTATTTCTATGGATCTATTAGCATCCATTTTACAATTTTTCTACATAAATAAAAAAAAATATTATGACAATTACCTATGTTTAGCTATTCACATTATATATTATTAGATACGAAATTACATAAAATTATAATAGCATTTATTCTCGTAGATCCGTTTTACTCCGATGCAAATTAAGAAAAGACTATTGCTGTATAGGTTATAAGTAGCCATCCTAGACTGCATATAGCTCCGTTTCATTTCGTTACCAAATTATAAAACTATGCTCTAAATGCAAAAAAGATTATAAAAATTAAACATGTCTGTCGAAAATTTAATCCGAGCTGTCTTTTACGACATGTATCCTATTAACAAAAAGTTATAGCTTCTTGCCTTGGCTATACATTTCGATAAACAAAAAGAACATTCGTTCTTGAAAAAAAGCTATATACTATTGAAGAAATTTTGAATTTGATTGGACCACTAAAAATGGAGCGTCTTAAGCCCTTAAAAAATCAAATGCGGGTAAAAGAATTTATACTTTTATTTCGCCGTAGAGAAAATAATTGGTTTGCAAGAAACAATATTTATTATTCTGTTATCAGTTTCTTTAAATGTGAACAGAAAATATTACTTTTAGGTATGTTGCAACTCTCTAATTTTACAGGAAACAAATTAATAGTTTTTATTCAATAAATTTTGCTTTTTTCATTCCACACGATTTAACACAGCAAGCAAAAAGGAAGGCTGCGCAACATCGATTCAAGATTTGGCGATGTTGATAAAAGTTTGCGCTGTGAGCTTGGCATCCATTTGGTGGGAATGTTGAAGCAAACAGGATCTCTCTATAGAGATATAGTTTTTTTCATAACTTGCAACAGAATATAGTAATGATTCATTCAGTCAGTCATGTGGTTATAAATGAATGTGCTAATAAAAAATGATCAAGATCATTCATTCATGTGTTAATGGATCATTCAAGTAGCGGTTGCATTGTTTTTATTTTATCTCCTGCCCACAATTTCGTACTTCAGAATCATTAGTTTTTTTTCCAACTCCATCACGGCAATTAGTAATCTCTTCTAGTTGGTTTTCATGTTTGAATCTACAACATATTTTGAACTAATTGTTCATTGAATGTCTCTCCGTTAGTAAAAACACATGCAATGTTCTATATATTTTAGGTATCACTGTTTTCTCCAAAGAAAATAAATAATAATTCACATTTTTTGGAATGTCAGCTTTTTTCGCATCCCTTGGTTTCCAATTTTACTTGGCACTTGGTTTAGCCAGATGATTAATTGCCCACAAAATTTAATTGGTCACAATCATTTTCAAATATTATCTTTTCGTCTTGAAACGGAGATAATCTAAGCTGTTGCTATATATATATATATATATATATATATATATATATATATATATATATATATATATACAGTAAAACCTCTTTTTGTGCGATTTTTTTATGCAGTATATGAATCTTAGCGGCGTTAGCACCAGTTTATGTTTACTATCAATGCACAAATACAACAACTCTGTGGACGAACTCTGATTACGTGACCTCCTTGACAACGATGTATCTGGACTTCGCGATGCTCTGTTCATTTATTTTAAACAATCTCCTGACAAGGCAGAGTCAGTTACGTACATATTGTTTCTCGACGCGAGAACAGTATACGCTTCGTATTCAGAGTTTTATACACGATTCACGTGATTAAGGACTCATTTTATAGTGAGATTAAAGATAAATAAATTACTTACTTTTGTTTCTATTTATATGTAGTTTTAATGATTTTTATTTTATTTTTAGACATAAGTACTCCCTTAAAATGAATAATTATAGCCAAAATAAAGTAAAAAGGCAGACAATTCCACTATTTAATGTATAATTTGAATACTTCTCCAGGTATATGCACAATGAAGAATTAAATATTTTTACAATTTCTTTAGGTCTAATTTAATTATTTCATTCAATTGAAAGCATTCTCTCATATATTTCATAAATCATTGATGTATTTTCTAAGTCCGACTTTTTTTATGCGGTCCCTATCAACCGCATAAAAAAGTTTTAGGTCGTATATCGTACAAACTTGTTTATTACATATAAGAATTTTCGAAATTTTTTTTGTGCGATTTCTTTCATGCGGTCCCTATCTACCGCACAAAAAAGGTTTTACTGTATATATATATATATATATATATATATATATATATATATATATATATATATATATTACTTTAATGTGCTTGTTAATTTATTAGTTTAATTGAAAAAGAGATAGTTCTTGTGTCAACGAATTTATCAATTTTAGATAAATTCGAAAGTTTATGTAAAACACATTACATCTCTGTAGCATTGATGTCACTGTGTTTAATATCGTAGAAAAAGAATTACAAAGTAAAGGAATGTATACTTTTTATAGCAATATACTACTTGAACTAGTCTTACGCTTTTTGTTCTAAGAAGTTTATACTATTAACTTCTTTCATTCCCTTAATATAAACAAATGCAATCTGATTTGAAGACAAAAAAAAATATATCAAATCAATTTATACTTTTTTGCATATAATATTTAGACATGAATATCTCTAAACAATCAATATTAAACTTAAAAAATTCCATTTTTAGAATTTTAATGCATCATTTTATGTAAAATTAAAATTTTACTTTTCAGTGTTGATACTATTATACACATTAAGAATACAGGGGTTTTCATATGGAAACAAACGATCAAGACTATTTTTTGAAATACATAAGTGATAATTAATAAATCGTAATGACTAATTAAATTTGTATAAATAACATTTAACTTTATTGATCATACTAGTACTAGGGGTTAAGAAATTAATTTATGAATATACCGTAGGAAAAAAAAATATTGTACAGTGCACAAAAATACCCTGAATAATTTTAAATCGGATCTTCATGTTCTAGGACTAAATTTTAATGGGTCAAGGGGGTGACTTCAAATATGCTAATTAGTAAATGCAGATGATATTTTAAGTTATGAAATCAGATCAAACAAAAAAAGTATTTTCTCTGATTAACAATACCTCTTTTTTGACGAATTCAGATTTCTGACTAACAAACTGTAGGCAGCTCCATTCTGGGAATAGATAGATCATCCCGATAGTTTGTTCAGGAGAGCGCTTCTGAGTTTGGACGTCTTAATATTAATTTTACTTTTGCACATTTCATTATGACTCGAAATCTTTTTGATCAAATTGGAAAAAAAATTTCACACAATTATGCAATTTGTTTATCTAAAGATAATTTCATGCAAAAAATAACCTTTATTAAATATTTATTATTTGTTATTATTTTATTTAATTAATGGTCGAAAAAACTTTAAATTGTAATTTCAATTTTTGCATCATTTTAAAAAATGTAATTTAATGAAAGAAGATACAAAATTTTGGAAAAATCAGTTGAATAGTTCAAATTAGAAATTGCATTTTTAAAAAAAAGTCACGATTTTTAAAATTTGATTTCTCAGGAACTATTTAACCTATTTTGC
This sequence comes from Parasteatoda lunata, assembly GCA_949128135.1. Lineage (NCBI taxonomy): Eukaryota > Metazoa > Arthropoda > Arachnida > Araneae > Theridiidae > Parasteatoda > Parasteatoda lunata. The sequence goes on along the minus strand of OX421972.1, from coordinate 72,643,591 downwards.
TCAAACTATGCCTTTTGCCATGTAAAATTATATTCTTTAAAATAATGCAAAAATTGTTTGTAATTAAAATTGTACAATTCGAAATGAAATAAAATTTTAAAAATAATAAATTTTACTAAAAATTATTCTTTGCAGAAATTATCTTTGGAGAAACGAATTTTATAATTGTGTATGTTGTAAAAGTTTTTAATTTGCTTAAAACATTTTCGAGATGTAGCAAAATGTACAAAGAACAAAATTACCATTAAAGAGTCCAAATTTTGGAGCTATTGAGACCAAACTATCGAGACCTATTTCCCAATTGTTGCTATTACCTATATTTTGGGGGTCAGAAATCCGAATCCTTAAAAAAAAATTATGTTTATTCAGAGAAATTTCGTTTTTGGGTCTTATTTTGTAACATAAAATATCGTTTGTACTTATTAATTAGCATATTTGTGGTTACCTCCTCGAGCCATTAAGGCAGAGTCCGAGAAAAAGAACATCCGATCAGCAGATCAAAAGTTATTAAGTGTGTTCCATTTTCTTTCTTTTTTTCTAATTGTACTTTCCTGGGTACTGTATCCGACTGGGTACGATACAATTTTTTTTTTAAAAATAACTTAATTACTATTTTAACTTTATTTTTTGGAAGAATAGGTCTTATTATTATTGTTTTAATGCAAATTTAATCAACGAAAGAAATATATTTGTTACATATGGTCATATTTGAACAAATTTATAACATAATTTTCAATGCACGCTAGCAACTCTACAGTAAGTTGTAATACATATATTGCAATAAAATTTTTTTCCTAGCTTTATAATATAGTTATCTATGTTCTGAACTAAAATCTTTAAAAAATTCTAAATATAAAGTGAGCTAGGGCTAAATATGTGATATAACAATCAAATTTCTTAAGAAAAAATCAATAATTTTTTAATTAAAGTCTCACAAAAGCAGTAAATTCACACCTAGATATTAACTTTTAGTTCAAAACACAGATAATATAACATAAATTCTGTATGCTAAGTTTCAAACAATTCTATTGAAAACTTTTTTTATAAAGAGTGTTAGCGTAAAGAGATTTTCATAAAAACGACTTTTCTCAGAAAATGCATTTAAAGTGTGAATTTGTTAAAAACTACTAAAAATACTTATTACTGGCTGTGGATATTATATAATTTTTTAAGTTTCCTCCTTGTGGAGTAAGTGTATCAAAGATTTATTGCTTTTTATTGCCTAGAATTTTTTTTGTGGCATTTTATTAAATGTCTACCCTACAATTTATAACTATGAAAAACAGCATTATAAAGAGATATTCCTTATAAGATGAGTAAATTCACAGTTAGAAAGTAGTTTTTAACTCCAAACAATAATAATATTGCTAAGAGTGAAATCTAAATCAATTTATTCAATACCTACTGTTTTTACAATAAGTGTCAAAGCAAAAAAATTTAAAAAAAAAAAAAAAAAAAATAAAAAAAATTTACACTAGAAATATAACATGGAAAAAATAACTTCAGAATTTTACAATTAAAACCCCCCATATTTATAGGTGATACCTTCTTTAAGTTCATTTTTTGTGGCACAAATTTTTCGACTTGCACGTCTTATTTTGCGGGCTAATTTAGTAGCAGGTTCAAAATGACGTTGAGCATCTTTTATCCTCATTTTGTCGAAATTGAAAAAGTTTCTCTTCACATTTTGAACTGCTGGCACACACAACTTTTCAAGAAGGGGGAAAAGCCCTGCATATCCAGAATTGAATATCAAAATGGCAAGATAAACTCCTAAACGGAGAGTTTGAATTTCAACGAAAGTTTCTTTCGGTACAAAGTTCCAAATAACTCCATTGAAACTTTCATTGCAATTTTGTGTACGCCCATGAGTGCACTTCTCCAATAGCTTAGCATCGCAAAGCTCCATATAGGTTGGCTTTACTGCATTTATGACTGATGTTGGTAAGGCAGCAGATTTCTCGCTATATGTGTCACCGTTGAATACAGCCCTTTGGTATGCACACCAGCTTTCGGATCCTCTTGGACACTGGCCATGCATTTGGTTATCATAACCAGAACAACAATGAAAAAATGCAGCAATTACTGCACTTTGCATGCCTTGTAAATTCCCCACATTGCTTCTAATGGCAATCCCATAATAATTCTGTAGCTTATCTATAAATTTGTCCGTCAACTTTCCTTTGCCATTCAAACCTTTCTTATTTTTCTTCAACTTTCTAAGCCGACTACCAACTCTCTTCTGAATATGGCCAATACATTCTAATTTTTTGACTGAATTTTGTCCATAAGTGTTTTTAACTTCCTCGTATCCCTTTGAATCCCCGTCTCCATAATATTCTTTATACTGCAAACCCCTCAAAAGTTCTGAACGTGTAAAAATTCTCGAAACACCGACAACTTCCATGCTTCCAGATGAACCCTTATGGTTTAAACACTCGTGTTCACCTGAGCTTGAATATCTTGAACTGCGACTTTTGCAAACACGACAAACCTTAGACATAACTTCCACGTCCAAAATTTTTCCTGTGTCGATAGATATGGCAGAAGTGCAACCGTTTAACGACGAATAGCCACGTCGCTGCCAAGTACCATCGACAGAGACGCCGCAGCTCACTATTTCTTTTTCTGTCTTGCCTTTCAAATGTTTAACATCAAGACATGCACCAGTCATATTCTCTTGAGCACATTTTTCAAGGCAATTTACCAATAATAGCTCCTGCATTCGAAAAGAGCACTTTGATATGTATGGCAAACCCAGTGTAAAGAAAAGTTTTTGTCCAGCACTAAAACCTTTTCCGATTAATCTAAGACCAAGAACAATAAGTTTATTGATGCAGCTATTGTTGTTTACTTTTTGTGTACTAGTAAATACCTTTACAGAGTCACATGACTGGCAATGTAAACTGAAGTTTGAACATAATCCGTATCTCGAATCTTCTGTTAGTGTCAGTCCTACATGAAAACATGAAGGACAGCAAAGTGTAGAGAAAATGGAAATTAATATAGATAAATCGATAATCCTATTTCCCGTCAGATTGTCCATAACTGGCTCCTTACACACTTCATTCAATAAAAGACTGCTGACTTTTAATTTACTGCTTTTAGCAGTATTCGAAACTATGTCAGAAGATAAATTACTATCTTCTTTTGGTTTATATCTATTCCCATGGAAAGATCTTTTCTTTGATCTTTTAGATCTAGCTGTCCCCATGACTATAAATTAATAAAGAAGTTTATTAATTAGGAGAAATATGATAATTTATACTTAGGATGAAATAAAATGCACAGCTTGGTTTGACAAAAACGTAAACAAGCACGGAATGCAGACGAGAGTTGCCAACATTAAAATTCACCCAACAAATTAAATTAAAGTTATAACATTTATTGAAAATAAATTACTTTTGCCCTGAAAATGATTTATAATACAATTTAATCAATTACACACGCTAATCTACCCATAATGTAGAAAAAACATTCTAGTTTCGGTTTCAGCAGTGCCACTTTCAGTTTCAGAAAAGCACTTCCGGTTGAAATTTCGTCTGACAACAAACAAAAAAACGGCCGTAACTTCATTTCTACAAATCGTAGAACAAAAAGTAAAACAGATTTGGAAAGCTAATGAATTGGGCTTTAATATTAATTAATAAAATAAAATCCGATAATTTCTTCGAAATCCCTCATTTTTACCCAGTCGGATACCTTAATTCACTTCTTTTGTCAATCTCTAATATTTTTTATTGATAAAGTAACAAAATTATTAGTATCGCGTTCGCGTTCATTTGAGCCATTTTACGGTAACCAGCAAAATGCTCTCATTTTCTCAACTCTCTTTAAAGAACTGCGGTGTTTTACTGATACGGTGTTTAAAATGAGTTCAAACTCGGGTTTTTTCAACCACCCATTCGTATTATATAACCAAAAAGTACACAAGGTTTTGGGAAACATCGTGTCTTTTCAAACTTAGTCACACAGAGAGGAATCTAAATATTATTTTATTGATTTGAAACTTTTAAAATATTAGTTTTATTCTAAATGACGCCCTTTTAATTATTTTCCCTGAAATATTCGATGGAAAAATGTCTTCATATTAACAACAAAAAAAACAAACAAAAAAAAATCTCCCAAATGTACATCTGTACGTATAAGATGAGTTTGCATGTACCTACACTCTCTGTATGTACTTTCAAACCATTTAGGGCAAAGCTGTTTTTTATTGTCATCAGGTACAAAGAATTACTTACTCAGAAAAATATTGAATTTTTTTTGTGATGAGATTTCTCAGAATTTTCAGGAAACAACAATCACTTATATTGTCATTAAGTGCAGTGCATCCATTATAATTTAAATAACTTAGACAGAAAATTTATGGGTGTGAAATTTACGGTAAATTAGATTATGCGAAATATTCTTTATGTGATGGTTAGGAAACCAGTGAAAGTTATACTGTTTTGGTGAGAATCGGTTGCGTGTATAATATTCTGCATTTTTAGTTAAGTCAGTTGCTTAAGTTTAAAAAAAAGGAGAAATGCGAAATTTAAACACAACTTTAATCAAATTTTAACAACTAAATTAAAAACATAAAAGATTAATTGAACACGTAAAAACTAAAGAGTAGACGTAAAGCAAATCACAAAAAGAGAAAAGAACGAAGTTTTACGATTGTATATCACATCTCATTTCTTGAAATTCAGTTTAGTTCATTAAGGAGATAACAAAAATACTTTGAGGGTACTTTTAAGTTAGCAGGTTCACCAGAGCATGAACGTCGCTACTTGAACCAAGTAAGCTGATTACACCACACTTCCAACAGTAATAGAACTCTGTGGAAATTTAATAGCTTAAGTTGGAAAACAAGTTGAAATTTCTATGCCGAATTTAGTCGATGGCTGGTCGAAATTTCTGGTTTATAATATGACAAAGAGTTCTGTTTTCAGCTGTAAAGACATAGCTAAACTTACGTTTTTTTCAAGCACGAAAGTACAGTTTCAATTTTGATCTTTTAAACTGTCGAAAAATCTGTTGGAGTTTTTAAAGACGATAAAGTAGTCAGTAAATACTGTTTCCATTCATCAGGTAACGATTATTACTTGTTTTGTCTTTTAGAACGGAGCATTCTAGCTAATCGCAAAGTAGTCGAAATTTCCAAAAAATTTAATTGCTTCAGACACAACAGGAAAAAAGAAGTGAAGTAAATCTGCAATATCGCTTTAGGCTGCATTGAGTTTCGTATTTAAGGTTCGAGATGAAATATTACATTTATGTTTAGGTTATAGATAATAACTCAGTTTCATAAAGATAATAATTCATTTTATACATATAATTTGTCGTGAGAACTCCAATAAATTTTCAAATCAGTCCTTATTGCAACAAACTTGATTGCAATTATGTTGCATTTAAAAACACGCTCCTAGACATATAACTCTCAAGTATGACTATTCAGATATTCTTAAGTTGTGAATCGTTATTTTTAAAAATCATTTCGTCGTGAAATCACGCTATCTGTGATACACCGGGAAATCTCAAATACGCATTAAAAAAGTTTCTCTTTAAAAAAAAAAAAAAAAAAAAAGGAAATATATTTTGTATATTGTGGGACTTGAACCCTCTATTGTGTTTTGTGTAGAAATTAAACTAAACTCGAAACCTCTAGTGCATTGTGTCGGAGAAACTAAATTGAACTAAAATGAAGGTTACACGATCGAAAATAAAGTGAAGAATCACTTTTGCAAGCTGCTAGCCTTGCCCCTGAAATTCCCAGGGTTGTATCTGGCTCTGGGATTGTGTATTATTTATCTCTGTGTTCAATCTGTCCTTGTGTTGTTTGGGTGACAATGATCTGCCTATATGGTGCATAGACAGTAAAAATATTTTACGAAACATTAGATACTTTAGGCGCTGCAAGTTTTTTTTTTTTTTGGTAAAAAATAGAGTGACGAAATATTTCTTTTATTTTGAAAATTGTTTCCTGGAAGAATAAACTATAAATCTTTCGTCATTTTAACGAAAATTTTGCTCAAATAATCTACCAGTAAAGTGTTTCTTCCATAACAAAGAAAGTTGATTATCCATTTTTTACAATGCATATGTAACATTTGTAGAAGAATGTCCGATTAATTAAAAATTTTATCCTTATTGGAACAAATTAAAATGAAATAATTTCGTATTTAAAGACGCTGACTATGAATGAATAATAAATTCTATAATTTAGAACATTCTAGTATATTTTAAGATTTCAGATTTATTTACTTTTTCATACTATAAATGCTTCTCTTATAATATGAATCAAATTATAAAGTTGTCTGAAGGAATTTTAAAATTTAAATATAAATTACTGGCACAAACAAAATCAGAAATATTATTTAATTTAAAATGATGTTTCGTTTAACTTTTAAAGCTGAGTTTAAAATATTATCATAAACGTACCAAAAAAAAGCTTTTTATTTAACTAGTTTTCTCCTCACGTTTCCTTACTTACAGTTATACTGTTATTAAATTTTTTCACGTAAAAAACTCGGACTGGAATGCTGTCTCGAGAAACATTAGGTACACCTTGAAACATTTCGGGTCATTTATTTTGATGGTGCATAAGTTTTTTTGTTGAAACTTATGCAAAAGCTAGAAATGTTTTCTAGACACCTGGCATCAGTACATGTCTAAGTTTAGAAATCTTCCAGAATGATGCCAATTTCCTATTTTCTTTTCAAAAGAAAATATTTAAGAGAATAAATAAATAAAGAAATGTATTTGTTCTCTCAATAAGATTTGTGTAGTTAATATATTTATTAATTACTTGAAAAAAGAGCTTATAATTTATATTTTGTGTGTTTAAAAGCAGCACGCAATTTCTTATATATATATATGTGTGTGTGCGTGATTATTTTACAAAATTTCTTATTTTTAAAATACTTAATTTTTACAAAAATTACAACAAATAAAATAGAGCACAATGAGTAAAAATAACATGTAAAAACAGAAAGTAAACAGAAAGTAAGGATGGGCCCGAAAATTTTCGGTCCCATCCTTGGTAACTAACAAATCAAACGCACTTCAATAATGCAGCAAGAACGCACTTAAAAATAAAACTCCTCTAGTTACGCTATCTCAATTTGCGCTTTTGTTTTCATATTTTGCAATCTGGCAATCTTGTTACGAAAATATTTTAAATCATTCTTGAAATATTTCCCGTTCATGCAAGTTCATTTTATTTCGCTGCTCGCTTTATAGATTATGTTTTATGTTCTATTCTGTTTTTTTCTTTATATTTTACTTTTTGTTTTTACGTGTTATTTTTACTTAATGTGTTCTGTTTTATTTGTTGTAATTTTTGTAAAAAAATTTTGAATGCTCCTCACACTATTGTATTGATATATTTTGCTTTGACTATATTATACATTATTAGAAAGCACTCTTTTTGGCAGATATAATCGTGTGGGCTGATGAAAAGATTATATCTTTGTTTTCTGAATTTTTTTAAAAAGAATTCTTTCCTTTTTTCTTCTTTTTTATTAATAATTCTTTTTTAATATTTCTTTTTTCCCCTTTTTTCATTTATCTGTAATTTTCCTTTGTTTTATCTTCTTTTTGAACTTATTTAATGAGCACTGTTTACTTGCATCGTATGCACAATAAATGAAACTTTTTGTTTTTCTTAATTTTCTTAGTGTTTTTTTGTATATCTTTATTATGCTATATATATATATATATATATATATATATATATATATATATAGTAGACTATATATTAGTAGATTAGTTATAAAAATATGTTTCATTTTTTTTTCTGTTTAGTTGCCTAAACAGATAAAGTGAATTATCATGTTTTTATTATTGTCATTGTATATAGTTGTTTTTTTTTACAGATAATTGAAAAAATGTTATTTGTGGTAGTGAAAAGGAACAGTCATACCAACCTAAATTTTTTAATTTCAAAAAAGAAAAAAGTCACAATTATTTTTATTTTGGCTTACAAATTTTTTTTTTTTTGGGGGGGGGGGATGTAATACAAAAATTATAATACTTTTGTATTAATAAAAGAATCAAAACACTTTCGTTTTCATAAATTGTCTTTGTTAGAGAATAAGCGTAGAGAGATTCTATTTTGGAAATTACAGGCTAATAATATACGATTGAGTTATTTTTAGAATCTCTCCCCCTTTTCACTTCCATATAAGGAAGCAGTAAATGATTTTCCTTAATACGCAAGGATACAAGTATGTCAAAGACTGTGCCTTTTTACTCCAATATGTGTTAGTATAAAATGTGAGAGCAATGGTTTTCGCATGTCCTTTTCATCATGTTGTGATCCTGATAAGTTGTTCCAGAATTGTCAGAAGTCTTGTCCACCCCCTCCCTTGTGGACAGCGGATGTGAGCTGTTATCAATACCAACCTACCGTTAATAAACCATTTTAGAACGTATCATGGCTTACGACTGCATTGTTTAAGCTAACTATAACACTGATAACAGGGATTTTAGCCATTTTATTACAATTTGGCATTATAGTTACTTGCGGAGGAAATTTACGCTTTTTTATCTCTGGAAATAAGCGTAACGGATGCTGACTGCTACGTTGAAATTTTCCCCATCCATCACACGCTGGGAGAAAAAGAGAATCATCAGAATTCCCTAAGTTGAAGGAAGGAAGTTTCCAATCACACAAGCTGAGAGAAAAAGAAAAAGTCGCCTTTTCGGTTCTGAAGGTTTAAATCACACCCCGTCTGTCCCAATACCTGTACCTCATCGCCAGTGGAATGTTGACATTGGCTCGAGCTTGTCACATCTAGGAAAGCGTTTGATGTCTAAGAGTAGTGCCTCTAAGTTGGAAGAAACATCATCCATGGTAGTGATTCGGCACCGAGTGACCAAGAAAGTGATTTTGAATTTATAGAGGAGCTTTTTGATCCTTTATTAAAAGTTCCTTTCATTAAAAAGCTGCTGTTAACACCAGTGATATGTGCGCGTAATTGAAATCCCGAATGTGAAAACAAAAGTGAATGTGCGAATGAATGAAAAAAAAAAAAAAAAAAAAAAATGAAGTGCTCGCAAATGGAAAGGAGAAAATACTGTAGACATATATTTTTTTTTATCCTCTTATTTTTCTTTCTCACTAGTATGATCAAATATTTTAGTGATATTAGAGATGAGTAGTGTTTTAAAATTCTTTTTATAAAATTTAATAGAGAAATATATTTAAGAATTGATTGCATTTCGTATGTTTAACTTGATTTCTTTAAAAAAAATTTATATTATAATAGTGTATTTTTATCCATTTAAAATGTTTTCGGGGGAAATAAATGTGTTTCAAACGTCAATTAAATTTGTGGCGGCAAACAAAATTCAAAATTTTTCAGAATTTAAAAGAAAGAAAAAAAATTTATGCTTTTTCTTTTTCGGACTTGGTCAAAGCTAAATATTCCTATTAAAAATGTGAAAAATTAAATGTTACCCAAACAAAAGGACATTTCACACTTAACAAAATTTGTGAGTTTCCCTTATTACGATAGGCAAAATTGTTAACTCAGCTAAGTTTTTTATACTTGATACTGAGTTACTGTATGCTTTAGTAGGGTTGCAAACTTGCAAAGATTTTTGTTTGTTTATTGATTGTGTCGAGCCAGTTGTTACTCAATTTGGTAAGAGACTGATCATCTCTGCTAATTCTAACAATGACAACTTATCTTTGCACATTAAACAGCTGAATTCTAAAAATGTTAAGGTTAAAAATGGTGAAAAAAAATAAATGTTTAAGATGTTTCATTAAAAGTAAACATTTTGAAAAAAATAGAAGTTTAAGATGTTTCAATAAAAGTAAACATTTTGAAAAAATAGAAGTTTAAGATGTTTCAATAAAAGTATCCATTTTGAAAAAATAAAAGTGAAAGATGTTTCAGTAAAAGTAAACATTTTGAAAAAAAATAATGTGAGGGGTAACAAAAATAAAAAGAACAGAAAAAATAGGAAAACGAAAGAATGACCAAGCAGTTAATTACGTAACAAAAATAAAAAGAATAGGAAAAAGAAAGAATGTCCAAAAATTTCAAATGATTCGAAGATAGAACTAGGTAATGGGTGCATACATTATCAGGTCAAAATCGACTAAAAAATGAGAACAAATTAGAAAATGCGGACTTAAAAAGAAAAGTTTAAACAAAGTTTTGAAGTAGTACATTTATCAAAGCTTAAGAAATATCACAACCCACAAATGTTGAAATTAAATCATGAATAGTTGTCCACTTCTTTCACATAAAAATTGTGAATATTTTTTTTAACTATACAGAATCTTAAATTCTGATTAAAGACACTTGTTGTCCAGGTCGTTCCCATAAAAATTTTGTATATTTTTATGTGAAAAAAAAATTTTGAAAATTTTTGTAGATTAGTTATAAAAATATGTTTCATTTTTCTTTCTGTTTAGTTGCCTAAACCGATAAAGTTTATTATCATGTTTTTATTATTGTCATTGTATATAGTTGTTTTTTTTACAGATAATTGAAAAAATGTTATTTGTGGTAGTGAAAAGGAACAGTCACACCAACCTAAATGTTTTAAATTCAAAAAAGAAAAAAGTCAAAATTATTTTTATTTTGGCTTACCAAATTTTTTTTTTAGGGGGGGGGGATGTAATTCAAAAATTATAATACTTTTGTATTAATAAAAGAATTAAAACTCTTTCGTTTTCATAAAATGTCTTTGTTAAAAAAATAAGCGTAGAGATATTCTATTTTGGGAATTACAGGCTAATAGCATACGATTGAGTTATTTTTAGAATCCCTCCCTCTTTTCACTTCCATATAAGGAAGCACTAAATGATCTTCCTTAATGCGTAAGGATACAAGTATGTCAAAGACTGTGCTTTTTTACTCCAGTATGTGTTAGTATAAAATGTGAGAGCAATGATTTTCGCATGTCCTTTTCATCATGTTGTGATCCTGATAAGTTGAAGTCTTGTCCACCCCCTCCCTTGTGGAGAGCGGATGTGAACTATTATCAATATATATATATATATATATATATATATATATATATATATATATATATATATATATATATATATATATATATATATATATATATATATATATATATATATATATATATATATATATATATATATATATATATATATATATATATATATACATATATAATGAAAAAAAAACATAAAAATTTATTAGTGCGGGTACTTTTTTTTCTGATAAAACGCAAAAAATTAAACCTTTTAATTCAACAAACGGTGAATATCTAATATGTTTCATGCATAAAAAATTAATCGAAGGTTTGAAGTTTGCTTTTATTAACATTACAAACCTTTTTTTCCTAATATATCATTAAATAATGATATCATTCTAAAGATCAGGAAGTTTGCATTTCAATCCCGTTATTGTACACAAAAAAAAAAAAATTTTATTTAATAAAAATCTTCTTCTTCATGTTGATTTAATATTTTATTTAGTAACATGAACGTAATGAATATTAGTGACATTTCTGGCAAATAAAAATGGTGTTTGGTTTTTGGTTACACCTTAGTCACCAAAACTCCGTCAGAGTAACTCAAGAGCGACGTTAACAATTAAACAGATTACGCAACCAAATGTTTATTACTACGTGTAGGAAAATATTCTGGTAGATTTCCAAACTGCATTGTTTTAAATAAATCATAGTTCTGGCTGATAAAAAGAAATTATACGGTACTTAAATCACCCATTTTGTCATTTTTCCATTTATATGGTAATGGCTTACCAGAAATTCTTGTTTTCCTAATTATAATCCTTATTACTATACATTTCGTAAAAAATGCAACATAATTTAACCAAATATACCATTTTTATGCCTTGCTAATTTATATCATGATACATTTTACCACGTTATCCCACTTACCTACATTTACCATACCACATTTCAAAACTTTGTCTAGCTAGAAACATATAACTAGAAAAATGAAACCATATAGCTAGAAACATGGTAATTTTCATCTTATTCTGGTTGTTCTGGTCATACATTTTAGTGTATTTCCAAAAATAGTTATGTATTAAAACAACGTCAAGCATTGAAATAAGTATTTAAGTTAAATAAATAATTAAATTTTTATAGTTTATAAAGAAGAAACTTCAAGAAAAAATTCTCAACTTTCTGAAACTTTAACTCCAATGTAAGAAATTTTGTTCATTGGAAAAAAAAAAAAAACATTTTTATCCACGTTTTCGTGATACAGAAAAATGTAGTTGCGGAAGTCTAATCAATCTTTTCTATCCTTAGCTATAAAAAGTAACAAAACTCACAGTACGATACAAAGAAAAATATTGATAAGACACATCATCACAAGAGATGAGATAGTCACGTTTCTTTAACTAAAAACTAATAAACTGAATTGGAAATTCCAACAGTTACTTTAAAACTTGAATTCACTAACTGCAGTTTAACAAGTAAGAAACGGTTTCACTTCTTTTATATTTAATTTTAATATAAATATAATTCCGATGATCTAATAGATTTTTTATTTACTGATAGATGGATTTTTATTACTAAAAATACCAAAATATACTTTTGCTCAAAATTAGAGCGTCGAAAAAATATACATAGAAATGAGACACTGGTGTTCCATCTGTGTTAAGGGGTTAAATACTTTAGCCGATTAAAAACGCCATTCTCTTCAAAGAAATATTTAAATATGACATAATAGTCATACACATCTTGCAAGTCTTGAAAATGAGTGCCTGTTTTTGAACGCTTGAAACACGTCGACCGTTGTTTTCTATTTATATAATTTTGAAGCGAATGATGTTTCCAATTTGATAATATCTTACCGCTTCAGTTTCTTGGGAGTATTTATTTATAGTTAAAGACTTGTTTAAACTATATCGTTTATATTTAAATATATTTTTCAAAGAAAAACGAACTTTCCTTTTTATGTTAAATTATTATGCTGCATATTATTCGATGTAAAAAGAATATTAGTAAATAAATAGTAATTGGTATCATTATCTAACTACTCTGACTAATTACTTTTGTTCTCTTACTAATTGCTATGATTTAGCAATTTTTTTCTATGACAGAAAGAAATTGAATAAAATGGGTGAAAAGAGCTAAAAATCATCAGTTGTGTTTACGAAAACTTTTCTGTTGCTTGCTTTTTATAAATATTGCGAAAAGCTTTTAGCAAAAACTTATGAGATAAATTTCATGAAATGATAGATGAAAATAATTTCCAGAGATGAAAAGTATCTAAAAGCAGGAAGCATAACAGATAAGTGATATAAGATAAATGGAAGAAAATTCCAAACCATTACCTATACCAATAAAATTATTTAGATGTATTGCTTGAAAAATTTATATTTCTAGATCTTTCCTTTCCATTTTTTAAAAAAAAATAACAATTGAGCTTAGTATTGTAAAGTTTTATTTTAAAAAAGAGCTATGAAGCTACAACTATCATAAATATACGTATAATATATGCTAAAAAACCGATATCACGGATTTAGTTTTAGCATTCAATTATGTCATGAGACCTTATCTTTTTTTAGATTTGTAGCTCAAAAATATAGAAAAATGATTTGAAGGGGGAATCATTAAAGGACTCTTTACAGCACGGTAATATTTTTTTAGTTAATTCATTTTCCCTAGAATTGTTACTTTGAAATTTAATGCATTAAAGGGAATTCAAATATATCTACCTTCTTAAAAATTCAGGATCAAATTACGTGAAAAATAACCATCACTTTGGGAGTCCGTATCTTTTACTGTAAAAATTATTTATTATATAATGAAATTATATAACGTAATTTTTATATTATTATTTACTATAAATTGCTCGATCACTGTAATTGAATAAATATTACTGTAAGGATTATATTTAGAATGTAACGTTAAAGGTGAAATTTAATTTAAAATGCCTTTTAAATGCATAAGGTAAAATGCATATGATGATAAACCTAAGGAGCCAACACTTTTTGCTGAAATAACTTTTTAAAAATGAAAATGCTGAAATAACTTTTTAAAAATATAAAAAGGCAAACAGATTATTGCAGGATTATTTCTCTCCACATTCTCTCTAGGTAATCTTCCTGCAATTGGTTTGTGTTTTGATATTTTTACAAACTAACTCACTTGAAATTTCGAGAAATACAAAATTTAGATTTAAATCTTACGGTTTATTAATGATGAGTATTTATTTGCATTAACTAACTTTAATGTGTTCATTTTTTTTCATTTGTTCTAGTTTTTTGCAATGAAGTCCACTCTTGGTTTAATACTGAAATTATCATCAAAAATTTGATTTTTTTTTTTTAAATGAAATCAGATAATAGTGAACATTCATCAGCTCAACATTTCAGAAGAAGACAAAGTTAGGTGACGAAATTTGAGACTTTTTTCAACATTCATCAGCTCAACATTTCAGAAGAAGACAAAGTTAGGTGACGAAATTTGAGACTTTTTTCAATATTCAAGAGCTTGACTTGAACTATACTAACAGTCGATACGCTGTTTTTTAAATTACGGAATTAGACTAAAATTTTAAATGAATCGTATTACTTAAATACATATTTTTTCTTCGGAATAAATAATATTTATTTTGGAAATTTCGAAAATTTTTTTAAATTTCTCGTATTTAGTAATATCAAGTTTTGAAACGATCTGATAAAGATGGTCCACAAAGGAAATACTAAATATATTGAAAACATATATATGTCAATTTTTAGTTTTATTTTAATGAAGCATCCGTAAAAATATTTAAATGCATCAAAACGTTTTAGTATACAATTAAATTGTTTATTGCGTTTACGATAACACCAAATAAAATATTAATTTCGTAAAAATCTTTTTATACTTTAACTATGATTAAGTATTTTTTATTAGCAAAGTATACACATGTTACATAATTAACTGTTATTTTAAATGGCATTTATAAAAATTTAAGAAAGAAATCAGAAGTATTTAACATAAAAAAATTAACAGAAATAAAATATTTTTATGTATGTAGTTTCTCGTGAACTATTTGACGTTTTTAAATTTAGATAATGTCACTTAGAACTACATAACATGCGATTATGAAGAGATTCCTATTGCATTTAATATTACGTTAATAAAAGCAAATAATTAAAAACACAAATTACTTATGAAAAAGAAGCTATTTATTTGAAATAATCTTGGTATAAATAATCTCTGTAATTGCGGAAAATATATTAGTTTGATATACGCTTAAAGAGCTCTTGAAGAAAAATAATTACGATAAGCTAAACTTTCGACCGATAAATTTACTAATCAAATGAGATTATATATTTTTTTTAAGATTGACTAAACTTACAGTATTTTGAGGATCAAAACTTTTTCTTAATATGCTTAATCAGATGAAGTATGTCTCTGAGATTGTAACGTTAAATATCATTTGATTTAATAAGCTTTTTTTAAGAACAAACCCTTGAAAATCTGGGTATATCAAAATCAGGTTTGTATATTAAAAGTTAGTCATGTTTCTTGTTTTTATTTTGGGGTCTGCTAATACTATAATGTAAATAGTATAACGTATAACTCTAAGGGAGTTATACGTTTTAACTGTATCATTTTTTTTAATAAATTTGAAAGCTTACTGTTCTTAAGAAGCGTTTTTATTTATCGAATTTTTACATTTCTATTGAATAAATATTTATTTCTCGATTTAACTATTTAAACAACGCCTTCTTCGAAAAAGCTATCAAGATTTAATATAAGTAAAAATAATATTGCATGGATATTAAAATTTTTTTAGATTTTATAAGAAATTCAATAAATTTAAATTATAGATTCTGTCAGACAAATGTTGGAAGCTCCCCCCGGTTATTAAAATTAACTATTACTGAATATTCAAAAACCACTGAAATTTTTAACTAGGTTATATTTCCCTAGAAAGTCAATATTGTTGGTCATTTGGCGGGAAAAAATTTTAGTCTTTACTTAAGTTCTGAAACTTAAAATATTTCGCTGATTGAAAAAAATATTTATTTAAAGTTATATATTTTACATAAAGCTTTAAAAATGTTAAATAATATATTATTTTCATTTTTGATTCAAAGAATCCTTATTTTAATTTTTATTAGGTACACTACCTAGTTAACTATTAATTTCATTATTTTAACAATAAAAAATGTGTGCGAAAATGATAAAAAAAATAAAACTCTTTATGTTTTTGTATTCTTATAATCTCAATTTTTAAAAACTCAAATTAAAAGTTAACAAAGCGTCTACACAATAACGCTAAACACATTTATAAGTGTTAAAATTTATTATGAAACAGCCCAGCTATAATAACAATACTATATGCATAATTTGAAAAAACGTTATTTTCGAGTACATAAGATAATTAGTTAAGTACATAAGATAATTAGAAACATTTTTAACATTTTTTATATCTGATGTTTAAACTTTACAGTGTTTATCAGAGCACATGTTACCTATACCTATAATAAAATAACGAATTTGTGTGTGTCTGCTTACCGGATTGTAGGTATTCCGTAGGCAATAGTAATACGAAATTCAACAAGAAGCGAAATGAATACAATTGAAAATAATTTACAAAACCCAATTTTTGATTTTTATTTACATGTTTTATTTAAAAATATTTAAAAATGGAACTATAAACGTAGCCGAAGCCACTGTTTCTAAAGTAAACTATAAACGATTCAGTTTTGTTAAATATTTGAAAATTAACATTAATGATATTAGCAAGTTTAGCTCTAAATCTCATAAGTTGTTTATTACGATTTCTGTAATACTTAATTATTTTTCATTTTGTATTCCAAATAATCTTAATAATTAACATGGTTGTGGTAATATACGAAAACAGCGTCACTAAAATAGTATTTGTTAAGTTATCTGAAACAACGTGCTTTTTTCTCAATTAAGTTTGCTCTTTAGACGTGTTACTATAATACTTAATAATTTAAAATCAACTGTAATTGAAACTGACAAAAATTTGAAAAGCGAAATTAATGGAGACATGGTACTAATTCGTTGAGGAAGAATTTAATAAAATGACATTATTATTATCATTATTGACGCTAACTAAAATATTTTTTGTAATAATTGCTAATTAAAATAAAATAAAAATATAATAAAATTAGTATTCCGCTTTTAGTTTTGTGCATTATGTAGTATTGTTGTTCAGTACTTCTTACTGATTCTTTTTTTCACCCCGTACGAAGAACGGGTATTCAGCTAGTTATTTCAATAATATCATGGTTTTCAGTCATTTGGCATAAACATTCCTACCTGTTCCTCATAAGGCAATACTATCAAAGAATTAAGGAAAAATTTTATTATATATTAAAAATTAAAGTACAAATTTACAAGAAATAGCGATGTGTTTTACGCCATTACATAAGGGGTGCAAAGATACTTTACTTTGTTTTGCAATATGGGATTTATTTAAAAGTTTCACTTACCTACTATCTAATACATGTATTTCATACATATATTCGTTGTTAATATGTTGAAACATTAGACTGAAATTAAAAATTTACAAATCATCTTCTTCTTAATTGTCATTTTAAAATTTCTGCATGTTTATTGCGATATTGTTTCTCATTGATATTTTTTTTTTTTACTGTTTTACTCGTAATAAATATTTGTTTCTGCTAATATTGACATGTGCCTATGCTACAAAAATGGCTTGATTACCGTTTTCTAATATTTTTGACATTTTTCATACTGTATACTTTTTTTAAATATAAAACTAGTACTAAATATTAATTTTATTTAGAAGAATTCACTTTTAACGACTTATTACTTTAGAAATAGTTACGAATTAATTTTTTCTTTCAATGAATTGACTCTTTTTTAAATACGAAATATTCTATTTTTATTAACTGATGTGTGTGCAAACTTTAATTGAGACACTCACTCCAAATTAAATATACTCTATTTTAGCAATGTATATCTTTAACATGTATATTTTCCTCGTTACTTTTTTTCATCATCGAAACCTTAAATTCAAATTTTAAAAGAGTAAAATTATTAAAAAGTACTTCGATCTCAACCTGTTTTAAAAATGATATATAACATGAATTAAGAAATAAATTAATGTCTTCTAACATTTTGTATTGTTTCATGTAAAATAAATAAGTTATGTACAACTGGTTAAGATATTCCTTTTCTTAAATAATTCAATTGCTTGCAGGTTTTTACGCATCTTGTTAAATGTTTTAATAAGTAGGCTTATATAGTTAAAATTTTATGAAATTGCATTTTGAGAATTAACAGCAACTATAGGAGATTATTTCTTTGCAAGGTAGTAACTAATGTAAGATGTATCTTTAAATAGCATCCTCAAAACACTGGAAAGAAACATTCTTCTAATTTATCGGTAGCTATTCCTCTTGGAACATTTCCAAAAAACATTGTTGGCGAAGACTTCTCTCATCTCCAGACATACATGACTCCACATTTGCTTCTTCGTTTTTGGCGGAATATGCTTTAAATGCTTTATGAACGAGCACACAAATAAGTCAAAAAACGAGTATAATTATTACTACTTTTCATATGAATTTTGCTTTCATTTTATAACAGGTAACAGTAAATGCATGCAGGTAACAGTAAACAGCTTAACAGGTAGGAGTAAACAGTTTTACAGCTTAACAGTTAATTAGGGAAACAGTAAACAATAATGAATATCAGCTAAATAAATTGAACTATATTTGCAGAACGCTCCCCAATAAATAATCACTAAATGTAATTAAATTTCGTGAAAAATATTAAAATATTAAATTTAACTCTAACGTTTACCGATAAAAATAGTACGGTCAAAGCTACCAGTATAAGTCAAAATATATCATGTTTCTGGCTCTGTGAGATCATCAAAAAAGCCCGTTAATTTTTACTGAAGCGTTTCGACAATAATTTTGGTATAATTTGTGACATATAGTTTAATAATATATGGTGAAACTTGGTAAATGTGGTAAAATTTGGTAACTTTTCATGATATCTTAGAGCATGGCATAACAATCAATTATTTGTTAAAATTTACCCTTCAGTATTGTATATTACACTAAAGTGTAATAAATAAAAACTATAATTTTGAAAACCAGAATTTCTGGTAAACCGTTTCCATATTAATGGAATAATTACAAAACGAATGATTTAAACACCATATACTTTGTTTTTATTCGCCAGAACTATGATTTTCTTCAAAACCATACAGTTCGGGGAAAATACCAAAATGTTTTCCGACACTTAGTAATAAGCATTTGGTTGCGCAATTTGTTTAATTGTTAACGTCGCTCTTGAGCTACCCTCTTGGTGACTAAGTTTAATAAAAAGTATTGATAAAATACACTAAGAGATTGCACTAAAAGGACACGTATCTGATTTGTTGAGGCAGAATTGTATCTTTAGTTTATATAGCCAATATTTACGAAATGTCAATATGTCTATTACAATATGTCTGAAAAAATGCTATATATCCAATATTTACCTATATTATTTCTCTGTAATCCTGGTATCGAAATTATATCGATTTACCTAGTATGTTATAACCATTTATCTGCCCACAATAAGACATATATTTATCAGATTCATCCCATATCCCCCTTTTAAGCCAAGAACCTATATCTAATTGTACAATTCCATCTAGGCCTATTAGTTACATATCAATCTAATACATCTGTGCACATTCTTGTATAAATCAATTTTCAGCCTTACTGGGGTAAGGAGGAACTTGACCCCAGTAAGCGTGTGACGTCAATCGTGAACCCAGATGAAATTTTATACCTTAATGAATTTTAATACTCTTAATAAATATCTTTGAACTAGGCGTTGCGCTTTTTTAAAGTAAATCAAAAATTACTTAAACTACGTTTTTAAACTGAAACAAATAATGTCATTTTTGTTGGAAAAGTGAAGAGCGCAGCTCGTTGTAAAAAGTTGTTTTACTTTTTATAATTTTCATTTAGGTGGTTTGGTAAACAATAATGATAGCTTTCCTTTAAATTTTTTTATTGTTAAATAAAAATCGTTATGAAACAGTTTTCACTCAAAAAGTAGTCTTAAAATCTGCATTTTACTTCAGAAAATTTAAACTTTTCCTACTTAAAGTACTTCTTTTGCATTATAATTATTTTACTTATATTTATTTTATTACTTTTACTATAATAAATTACACACATTAGTTAATGTAGTATTTGAAGAATATAAAGGCTATACATTAAAAGCACCAAAAAAAATTATATTTTTGCGACAAATTCTTTTTAAGTGCAGAGATAAAGACACTGAAATACGCATGAGAGGGAAATTCACTGGATCATTGGTTACACAAGTATGCTAAAAATTCCCATGGATAATGGTTCTCTGCCTCTGCGTCTGAATACCTCTTCTTGTTTGTCGTAAGTACAAGTAAAAAGCAACGACAATTAACAGTTTAAAAAAATGTATTTTATTTTCCCTCAATAGTTTAACTCCTTTTTTCCTTTTCCTTTGTTTTTTTTTTTTTTTTTTTTTTTTTTGCTCACTTGAGCATTTCTAAAGATTTCCATTTCCAATCATCAATTCACTTATATTTATTGCATGATTTAAAATAGATTCAACAAACAAGTTAGCAGAATATATAGTTATCACACATTTGACGCAAAATTTAATTATGTAGGAATTCATAACATGATTAATTATGAGCTTTTTAAATTACCTACCTTTAATCAACAAAATCGTTTAAACCATTGAAACAGAAGTTTTATTAAACATATTTTTCAGATTTTTTAGTTGTTTTGTAATAATTTAGGTCAAAATAAGTGAAAAATATTATGTTCAGCATTTTAATAATTTATGGTTGTGAAATACACAAAAATGTCCGGTGTACATATTTTTAGTTTTGTGCCTTAAAGCTAAAATCTTTCAAACACATTAACTAAAAACAATTCCTTTCTTCAAATTTACACTTAGTTAAAGTTAGTTAGATATAAGAAAAACAGTTATTCATCATTGAAATTTCTTTGATTTCAAATTGTATTATTTTTAAATTTTTAAATATGAATGAAAACAATTCAAACATATAATCCAACACATATTTTTTGTAACTATTAGACTATTTTTTATAACTAGAAACTACTAAAATATTTATTTCTTGCTTTCTAAGCGTCAGAAAAAATCCATAAAAGGGACACCCATTTCCTCCCTGCATCAAAGGGTTGAGGGTTAAATAGAAAACATGTTAATAACATTTTGAAAATTTTAAGAAAATAATTTAAAATTGCATTGAAATATATATGAAAACTTATATTTTATTCATACAAAATGTTTTATTACTAAAACTTACTTTTGTTTATATAAATATTACCACAAACTCATGTTCTATTTTTACAGCTTCTATATCATTGGTTTATTATATCTTGAACTATGACCTCATTTAAACTGTCACTTAAATTGTACTCATAAGAATCTCCAATCATAATTTAAAAATACAATATAAATCCAGTTTATTATAAAATTAAATGAGAAAATAAGTGTTTAAAAGGACGTTTTTAAACAAAAAATATTGGACATTATAGTAGCTTACGTTTAACAATATGGGGACAAAATAATTTAAAAACCTGTAGTGTAACCTGTAAATTATAATTTTAATTTATAATTAATAAATTTGAAATAAGCTATATATTTTAAAAATTACTTGGTTATTCAATGAATGAAAAGAAAATCTATTTTGTTCAAAACGGTAACATATCAATTTATAAAAAAGTGATTTTAAATATTTTGTGCTCAACTTTGCTACTTTAGTACACGAAGTATATGTAAGAAATGGACTCAAAATAAATAAAGTTACTTTCTAATCTATGTAAACTCAGGGCTTTAAGAACAGAAAACATCCGACTTTCTTTGTTATTAAATTCCATTGGGGATGAAGATTGCCTTGCATCTCGGCAAGGGAACGAGTGTAGTTAAAATATTCAACTGGATTTCAATCGCATACATATAATGCTGAAAATTTTTCCTATGTAATAAAAAATGGAATCTTGAATTAAATCAATTATATTTTAAAGCACTGGGATTACATATGAAATATCAAAGCATGTATTTAAATTTTTCCAATAATTACCTGTATGTATCTTTTCTTTGGATGTAATGTATCTAAATAAAAAGCATTTTAATAAAAAAATTTAAATCTTTTTCAGCTGTATCTCTCCAATAAATCTAAATTAAAAAGAATAAAAGAATGTTAAATAAAATAAAATAATAAAATAAAAATTAGTTACAATTAAAAAAAGTTAATAAAATATAAATTCACATTGATATTGTTTCAGTAACTAGAAATATATTTTAGCAAAAATCTTGTTCATATATACTATAAATCTAGCCAATATTCCTAAGAACCCTGTAACTTTAAGAACAAAACACAAGTACACAACAATAACACAACAACACAAATAAGATTGCAACACAATGACACAAATTTAATCAATAAACAGAAATCATAGTTTCAGATTTTTGGAATTTCCATATAGAATAATATAGCACGGACATAACACCAAAATCTCGATTTTTCAAATCACCTAGGTGATTAAGAAGGATTTATTTAGTGTGTGTAAAAATATAATTGTCAAAAATAAAAATGAACATGGGAAATGAATTGTGAAATTGTGTAAGAGAAAAGCGATAACTAGGAAACAATTATAAAGCTAACTAAATTTTCAAGCATAATATGAAACATTAATTAGATGTATTTTTATTTCTTATAAATAATTACTAGCAACAATTGAAAAGTTCAAAAATATTGCAACTTCAGTGCAAATTAATTTATAGAGATCGTTGCAATATGCTCAAATTAATAAATAGAAATGTGAATCTCAAGGAAATGTGAAGTGACAAATTTAAGATATTTGAACATAGTTTTGAACATTTGATTTTTTTCTTGAACCAGTGTAACATTTTTGAAGCAATTTTCTTTCATGTCAAATTAGGTTTCTCAACTATCGGTTTCTGTTTACTGCTATTTATGGTATTCAGATTTTTTTTCATGATCATTTTTATCCATTTCATTTTTTAAATAAGAACTTACATTTATTTGCACAAAAAACTTATATTTATTTGCAAAATAGAAACTTTCACTCTCAATAAAAAAAAATTTGTATTTTAAAATACACATTTTTGTAAAGAGTCAACTGCGTTTATTTTAGCTAATTTAAAAAAAAGAAATTAAAAATCCTCATGGTGTTTTAAAAATTCATTTATGATTAAAAATTGGTAATTAACAATTAGATATATTTAAATTTATTTCATATATGAATGAATTTTTTTTTTCTAATTTTGATTTGAAATCAATATTTCATTTGAATTACTCGTTATTCAAACCATTTCAGAAGTACCTTTACTTTTATAGTATTTTACGTTGTTTATGATATTTTAAAACGGAATTAAATACCTATGAATGTTCTTAAAATCAGGGGTTGAAAATAATTTAAGAATATAATTGACGATCAGATCAATTCTCATAGGATGTATCGTCGTTACATTTAAAGAAAAAGAAATTGATTTGAAAGTTATTTGTCTTAATTTGGGAGTGGGGCAGATTTATATCTAAATTAAATATTGTAAGCAAATACAACTCTCTATTACTTGCTTTCATTATAATTGATTTTAAATTCATCGGTATGACATTTTTGTAATAAAAAAAAAAAAAACAATTTTGATGTTGCGTAACTTTCGAGTCCATATGCTTAGAAAAATAGAGAAATAAACAATCAACGACACATATTTTTACACGCAATTTTAAAAAATTTATATTTTAGACTTCATAAAGATTAAATAAAGGATTTTTCTTAAAATAATTATACTAAAAATGCTTTAAATTTGTTACATTAGACTTAAAAAATGTAATATATGATTTATGACAGCGCTTTTGATCGATTTTTTTTTAAAAATTCTGCGTACAAGATTTTTTTTTCAAAATTTCTTTTTAAATCCAGTATTTGATTTTGTTTTTCATTTGGGCAATGAGCTGGAAAATATGAATTAACTTTAAAGCTATAAATTAATTATAAAAACAATATAATATTATTTTTTTGTAAATGTTCATGTACAAAAATTTTATTAATTGCTTTTCATACTTGAAAATTTATACTTTTTCCTAATCTTTTCATCAATGCTTAGTGACAAATAAGAGCTTTAAAATGATAACTAAAGAGCTATACATTTTTTACTTATTAATCAACTTTAAATGTTTGCGTTTTATTTATTAATATCAATTATTTATTTGGCTCTTTTAACTTTAAAAAAAAGTTTTGCATGCAATCATACAACTCGCAATGTTATGTCTGAAAAGGCAGAAATAATGCACATTGTAAAAACGTTGTACGCACGCTTGGTTTGTTCATTAAAAACCTTCTTGATAGTTTCAAATTGATTCATTCTACTTTAAACAATTCATATCCACCCATAAGTTATCCAATGTATAAAGGACTATACAAAAATAATAAACATTTATATGGCAGAATATCGTTTGAAAGGAAGCACGAATATTAAACAGCAAAATTATTTTAAATATAATTTTAAGATTTATTTTTCTAAATTTTAATATCTTTAGTTTTTATTTAATGTACTTAACCCTATTTTATATAAATTGATTTCATCATAATTGCTTTTATTCTTGAGGTGGAAAATTCTGTCTACTAAAGTCTTTGTTAATCGTTTAGTACTTATATTACCAGTTCAACATTGTAACAACAAAGCAATACATTATATCAAACAGCAACTTTAAAAATGTGTTAGAGTTTATTTTTATCAATATTTGCTCTTTACGATAATTTTTTTTTTCATTCTCTTTCTGTTTTCTATGCAAGTGAACTGTCTGTTTTTTATGCCTGCTTGTTAAATTAGGTAATAATTCATCATACTAATTTTTATTTTATTTTTTCTGTTCTCAAAAGAAAATTCTTATTAATCTGAAAATATAAGGGATCATTAAGAGAGAAATTTATTCCAACAATGTTTTTCCTTTATAAAAGATGGGTATGCTTTATTGAGTAAAATTATACACTTTTCTTCCAAAATTTTAAAAGGGAAACGTTTTTCACTTCAACTTGTAAATGAAGAATAATTTAAAAAATAAAACAACGTTTATTAGACATAATAAAATGATGAGTGGTAAAAAATAATAAAGCAAAACCTCTTATTTTCGGTTTTATTTTAATCTTCGATTCGTAACAAGTTTAATATTGTTTGAAGTTCCACTACTTTTAATTTTTCGTTTGTGGAGACATGCTATTTTTAAAATATGTTTCAATCACCTCATAATTCTTTACGTTAGTTTTATGAAATTCATTTGTATCCGTGTATTTACACTGCTTTTTGAATTTTCACTGCGAAATTCTTCATATTAAGTAAATATTATGATATTCTTTAAACTTTTTAGTGGCTTAACTGTTTTAGAATAAAAAGTAAACAAATTTTAGAATCGTATTTAACGTAATGTCATGGATTACCTTGGTGTGTTGTAAGCTTAAGTTTAGTCATATCTCTAGTTGATTTATTAGAATTAATGAATATTAACCTATTTATATTCACAACGCAAACATAAAAAAATTTAATAGAAAAATCATTATACCATTAGAATAAAGGCCAATGTATCGTTTCTACTTGGTCTTCAAGCAAAGAAATATCTTATTTATATTCATCGACATCAAACTTTGAGGCTGTGGCTTTATATTGTTCACTTACATAGCTTATTTAAGAACAAAAATACATTCATTTGAATACATAGAAATGCAAATACAGTTAATTAGTATACAATTTCATATTTTAAACTGATATCAGAGCTTTATTGGTTGTACTGTGTGCAAAAACTTAATACAAAATTCTAATTAATACAAATACAAAAATCACAATACAAAACAAGACTAATTAATACAAAAACAAGAATATAAAAAAGAACTTCTGAATAAATTTTAATTTAATGCTTGTATTTTTTACGTGACAATGCACCACATTTATATTTCAAAATTTTTATCCTAAATATGCTAATTTTATGACGTAAACAATTTTTTCTAAGAAATAGTGCTTTTCTGAATATTGATTTAATTTACTTTTAAAAATAAAATACAGTATAAAAAACTTGTATTTTAAGAAATAGTTGTTTCATTTTCTACTAAGTAAAAAATTGCCCAAAATGTAGATGTTCACCAACTGTTTTTAATTATTTTATTTTATTTATGTTTGTAAACTTATAAAAATTAAATTAAAATAAAATTAAATTAAAAAACAATAATGAAATTTCCTTGTACCCGGCTGACAAAAAGTATTAATTAGAAGTCACAGAAACATACAGTGTCATTGTTCTTATTGTTAAACTTTTTATTAATATATACAAATAAAATATTGTTTCATTTGATGGTCTGTTAAGTAATTTGAAAATATGTCTAATCTTGATAATATACCTATTATCTCGCAACAAATTAATTATCTAGGGTATCTAAGTTTCACTTTTTCAACACATAAATCTTTGCCAATTTAAACTGTAATCAGATAGGAGTTAATTATTCTAATTACAATGCAAAAATAATATACATGCTTAATGACATACTATATACTTCGTAATTCACGCTGACATTTTCTGATCTGCTGCACATTACACATATTTTAACGAATTTATACTGCTGAAATAGCATTTTACGCTGCAGTCTGCGATAAAGGAGATGCATGTTTCTAATGTGATACATGTATTACATGTACCCAGTGAAACACAGATAAAAACACACTGCAAAATTATGTTATTGCTTAAAATTTACTACTATTGGACTCTAAGCGTGAAACTCACTGCAATTAAATAGCTGTTTTCAAAAATTCTACCACCGCTATCAAATTTTCTGTTTATAATGCAAACAACAGGAAAATATTCAGATTTTTCCACCACGATTATGTGGTATTTAAGCTGAAGTAAGCCAAAATCTCCCCACTAAAGTTTAGAAGCTTTCACTTTTATGGCTTGAGTGTTTAGTGGAGTTATATCAAGCTAATTCGGGCTTCCAGCGTAATGTTTTCTCATATCATGTTGTTAAAGTATAATATTCTAAACGTCAGCTGAGAAATTCCATTTACAGCTGATGTCACGGGAGAAAATGTAATCTCGGAGCTAAGCTGGGAAAATGGATTATGTTCTTAAATTTGATTATTTAGCTCAAACTTCCTTGTTTGGAAAATCCTTATGACAGCTTTCCTTAGTGATTTAAAACGTCAAACATGCGTTGTATTCTTTCAGGAATTTAAGGATTTCTGTTAGCATTTTCATTTAGATGAGATTCATCACTTTCATAAAATATATATTCAGTTTAAAAGGAACATGGTCATTATAATATTTTTATTCATAACAGAAAATAGAAAAATCTTAATTTCTATTGCAAAGGAGAATTACAGACAACTAGAAAAAATTTATCCTTCAACATTAAACACAAAAGTAATTTATAAAGTAGATATTATATGGTAGATACCAGCAATTAATTAAAAGATAACAAATTAATTAATTTATTTATTTTGTTTATTTTATAAATATTAGTTAACTTATTGACTAGCTCGTTAAGAATTATAAATTTCTTATAAACATTTATTAAATTAATGTTATTTTTAAGGTCACGATTGCTTGATTATTTTATTTAAGGCAAGCGGATCAGTCAACATATATATATATATATATATATATATATATATATATATATATATATATATATATATATATATATATATATATATATATATATATATATTTACAGGCTTAGCAAAAAGGTTTCAGGCTTTCAGAGGTATGAGGGACCGAAATAATAAAAGAAAACAAGTATTTTTTAACACCCTTTGCTAGAAAATCAAGCAATAAGCGTGTATCTTGTACAGATTACTTTGGTAGTTATTTTCAAAAACAGCATAAAATTTCGAAAAGTTCGTTTAAATATTTATGGAAACATGAAACTGTGCGCGAAAAAACTATTTTTTCGTATTAATTTTTTTTCGCTATAGTTTTAAAATATTTAAAATATCATAATGTAAACAAAAGTAAATAACTAAAATAATAATTAAATTAAAGTAATAAATGTAAAAGTATTAGGAGCAATTGAAAATTATCGTTATAAAATTTAAAAAAATATTCATTTAAAAACGTAGAAACTGCTCAAGATATGAGCATTTAAAGTGAATCTTTTACGCTGCTCATGTGCGAAAAGAATTTAAAAAAATTTTTCGTCATTTTGTAGTTAACACATTGAATGTCATGGGGGTCACCGGTCACCGGCGATGCCAAGATTATTAGAAACACATAATTCGAGTAAATTTTTAATGCATTTAATTTTTTAATATTATTATCGTTAATAAAATGGTTTGAAGAAAATAATGAAATATATAACACACAAAAATCATTTTGGCCAGACGGGCAAGCGATGTAAAATTAGCGTGGCATTCAACGTGTTAATCGTATTTGGCAACTACAAAAAAGAATGATTTGAATATCTTAAAAATTTAAAAACTTTCAAGCAATTTTCTGAAAACTTCTTGTACTTTATAAAGAAAAGCTAGACGGGCAAGCGTTGTAAAATTAGCGTGGCATTCAACGTGTTAATCGTATTTGGCAACTACAAAAAAGTATGATTTGAATATCTTAAAAATTTAAAAACTTTCAAGCAATTTTCTGAAAACTTCTTGTACTTTATAAAGAAAACCTCAGTATGATAAGGGGTTTTCCACAAATTTTATTTCCAATTTTAAGACAAAATCCTATAACAAATGATTATTAATTAGAATAATCATCCGTGTACCGAAATGTGATGGAATAAGGCAAAAACACGGGCTGAATAAAACATATATTTATGTAGGAAGATCCCCCATAAGTCTAATTTCATTTTTAACCAATCTTGTTCCATATTACAAAATTAAATTTTGTCGAAAACCTCTTAAAGTTTTTAGCTGTTTCTTTAAAAGTACAAATACTGCTTCGAAAATTGCGTGAAACTTTTTTAAATTTTTAAGACATTCAATTAAGACTCTTTTTCAAACATCAGCCATGTACGATTCAATGCAAAAATATGGATAGAAATTTTCAAGTTTATTTTCATGAATGCTCAGTATGAAAAAAAATATTTTAAAACTGAAATTTTGCGCAGTTTATTATGATTTTTGTTTTAAATTATAAAATAATCATTTTCTAATTGATTTTACTTGCTACGAAAATTTTATTTAATTTTGTTTAATATTTATAAAGTTATAGCAACACAACTTCAGACAAAAAAATTATTTTTTATAAAAATAATAATCATATCAATATATATTCCAAAACTAAGGGAAAATGGCTATAATCTTTTCCAAAATTTAATCAAACTAGAATAAGACTTACACAAAAAATAATTTATAATCAAAGAAAAAAAGAATAAAGGTTATGATACAAATCTTTAAACAATAGAAACAATAATTACATTTATTATAATACATTTATCATGATTCATAATTTTTTTTCATAGTTGTTTCGTATTTTAGCCAATTTTAACCATTAACAACAATAAAGGGAACTTTATGTCATACAAAAGAAATGAATTTTTTTTTCACTTTGTTTTCCATATTTTGAGACAAAGGTAGTAAGTAATGTTTACCACTTTATTAAAACTCCCTATTTTACAAATAAAAAGGCATTTTAGTAATTTATAATGCATATTTTTACGCTTTTAATAATAAATAAATTTTTATTAGAAAAATTACTTAAACGCAATTTTATATTGAATAGTTAAAAAAAAGAAATTTTAAATTAAAATCATTAATTAATATTTTTTTATGCGACTTACAATTTTTCACTAGTTTTGAATATAAATTTAAATTGTTTTGAAGCAAAGTTGGGTGTAACAACTAATTATTTAACCCATTTCAATATTTGCATTTCATTTTTTTTTAATGGTAATAAATTAATGGTAAACGATTGCCACTCCAAAGAGAAACATTGTTTATTTTTTTTTATCATACAAAAAGAAAAAATAATATTTGAGGTAATTATTTTATTACTAACATGGTTATTTTCAGATTTTCTTACTCAGAAGAGATGGAATATACATACTACACTACTTCTTAAGTTACAAAATAATTTTTATAAGTAATAGAATTTTTGGAATTGTTACTCTGAAAAAGTTATAGAATTAGAAAGTTATAGCCTATTGTTCTCAAAATAAAGACAAAATAATGTAAAAAAACAAATAAAAAAGAAAAATGTATCAAAATAAGAAAACTCTTGTTCTAAAATAATATTTTTCATAATAAATAACAATCGATATGAAATGGTTGATAAATGAATGATTTTAAATAATAAATAATAAATGATTAACAGTAATTGATGAATGATAAAAGATTCATTCTAACTTTACTTATCACCATTTTTTGTTAGGAAAATTAAATCTTCTGTTTTACCGTAGAATTCTAAAAATGCGATGCCATTTACGTACATATATTAAGAACAGATACTCTGGATATGTATTATATAATGTTGACGAGTTCTTACAAATGATTTTCGTTTGCAAGTTTTTTAACGAAAACTTCCCAAAAAATAGTACACTATGTTTAAATTTTTCTAGTTTTAAAAGTCTCTTAAAAATTGCACGGGGATTATGCTGAATTTAAATCTCTCAATGTCAAACAATAAATAAAAGAAAATTATATTATATTAACCTGATTGTAACGCAATTAAACATAAATTTTAGAATTCATAACGTTTGACTGAACGAAAACACAAATACATACTAATTTTTCTTCTTTTTTTTTCTGTGAAAAAAGATACCATTAAAAAGTATTTGTTTTATATTCTGCTTTTCTTTTCATTCTACATATTTAAATGAAAAACAATTTCTAATCTGCCTGTTACAAAAAGAATATACATTTAATTAAAACGTCAAACGAATGCTTGATTATTATATACTTTTTCTAGTTAGGCACAATAAAAAATCAAAAACAAATATTCTTTTGATTTTTAATTTTTGAATTTGGTTGCAAGAATTACGGTCATACAACTTAATTCTAGTACTTTTAATCAGAGTCCTATTTATTATAAAAGATTGCTTTTACTCTTGACATTTTTACTAAAGTTAATTTAAAACCTAATTGAAAATTTATTGATTTTAAAGTATCTCAAAATTTTTCTCTGTATTGAGTTTTTAAATTTAGAAATCTCGTCAGAACTAAAAAAGCTTAATGGTTTTCATTTAGCAACTAAGTTACTTTTTTTGTTGTTTCTTTTTAACTTGACTTTGTAGGATGCAATAGTGTTTAAACCAAGAGCTTTGTTTACGTTTTACGTTATTGTAAAGCATGTAATATAAAACAAAACTGCTTATCTCTCTACTGCAGGAAATACTATAAACGTTTATAGAAGAAAAAGAAACTAAAATATTGTAATTGTCACTAAAATATTAACTGAAGTACACACAGAGCTACTATCTTATTGCCAAGATGATTATCACGAGATAGATTTTTGTAACGTGTTTATTAATTAAGAGATAAAATTGCCATTTTCATAAAAGAGAAAAATCGACTAGTTTATAAGATCAATTATTTGTCATATAAATTAGCTATTTGTCTACATAGTTGAGAAATTAAATACCTTCAATATTCTATTTCCGGGAACAAGTATACATTTGTTGGGTACGGGTTATAAAATTATTGGTATTGGTAGAAAAATTGACTAGTGTAACAGGAACGTAAAGCAATAAACCAAAAATTTTTACAACTGTGAATGAGTTTTAGTTCCTTATTTTTAGGAGTAAAAACAAGGAAACCTCGCCATATTGCGTAGAAAATCTGAGCAAAAAAGTAGGACATTTTCATAACACGCCACAAAGAAATAAATTATTTTTTTGCTTCTGAAGAAATTATGCAGTTGACAATCCCTTTAAGAAAAAATTTATTCAATAGAAACTTGTTTAATGAAATAAATTAAATACACTGAGGTACAAAATTACGAGAAAATCAGAATTGGACACAGCTTCAATGGTCAAATGTTCTCTTCACCGATGAGTCCAGATTCAGTCGACAACCTGATTCTGGACGGTTATTGATATGGAGGGAACCTGGAACCCGATACCATCCTAGCAGCATTATCGAAAGGGACCATTATGCTGGTGAAGGACTCATGGTTTGGGCAGTGATCATGGAAGATACCCGCACACCGCTCCATGTGTTTGACAATGGTTCCGTGAATGCCCAGAGGTACGGACAGGAGGTCCTAGAGCCCTATGTGCGTCTTTTCAGGGGCGCTGTTCATTTTTATGGACGACAATGAGCGACCACATAGGGCTCTTATGGTTGATGAGTATCTGGAAAGCGAGGATAATCAACGAATGGATTGGCCAGCCAAATCCCCTGACCTGAATCCTATTGAACATGCTTGGGATGCTCTTGGGAGAGCTATTGCGATGCGCCAACCTCCCCCCCCCCCCATAACAATTCTGTAGTTAAAAATTGCTCTGGTGGAGGGGCGTCCACAAGTCCTCCTTAACTCCCTTATTAACAGCGTGCATATTCGTTGTGCATGCTGTCTGTCTGTCAGGGGTGATCATACACCACACTAGAGGCTTGTGCCTCACTTTTATTGTCATCTTTTATCCTTAAGTTCAGACTACATTGGATTTATTGGCAATAGGTCTTGCCATTGAGTGGCACTTTCATTTTTTTTTTTTTTTTTTTTTTTTTGCATACCTTATTATCATGGATTAAGCTATATCCGAACCAAATTTCATTTATTTATATTCAGTATTTTTTAAGATATTTGGGAAAATGATTTCCATCTCTTAATTTCGTCCACCAGTGTATATCTCTATAATATGGGGCACTTATTTTACGTTTTCCACTTTTAATTAATTTATGGATTTTTAATATATTTTGTGTCCGGAAAAAATTGTCAGCATTGATACATATGTTAAACAAGTAGCCATTGGTTCCGTTTATGAGAATGATGTGTATTAAAGGACTGATGGCAGGAAGTTGCTAATCAATTGCTTGGTGCCATGAACCTACAGATTAACTCGCCCCCACAGGAGGCATTCCAAGAATATTGAAATCTCGAGATGAGTGTCCGTGCTCTACCAGTACAAGAAAACAAATGGTAAGGATGGCTTAATGAAGTTGAATAGCAACATAAATGCGTCGATGAGCAAATGAGGCCTGCCACTAAATCTGAGAGTGACCCTGGTTTACACAGGTTAGGCATGGTCAGTCAGGTACCACATGCGCAAATACTGAATCCGTTAGACCCTTACCCTCAAACTGAAAGACGAAAACGCTTATTTAATCCGAAAAATAACATTGAATACAAATAGCAAATGCAACCAATCATTTGATAAAGGTTCATTTGAAACAAAAAATGGAAAATTGTGAATGAAGGTGTTCAGATTTAAAGATTGAACATAACATCTCGTCTTCATCATGGAAACTTTATGTTAATATTTAGAAGGGCCTAAAATCAATGCTTAGCAGTATGTGGAAATATTTAAAAGTTAAAGGGAGAAGGAAATTTAAATTAAAAGGTATCGTTAAACTTTATCGTAGAGACATCTTTTTGCGCTATATGCTGGATCGCACACAGCCAACTTAATGAAGTATTTTCTGTAGAAATTCATATGGAAAATCTTGGACTGCAAATTCTATACACTAAAGGAGACCCCTAAGTTTCCATATTTTTGACCATCAGAATATTAGCAGCATGATCTAATTGTTTTGTCAGCAAAAGAAATTTAAGTTTTTAAACTTTAATATCAAATTTACTTTTTGTGTATTCGGCACGCCATTTAAGCAATGAACTTGAATGGAAATATTCCTTGCATATTATTTAAAAAATTTTTAATCTAAATATTTTTAATAAAAGAACTTGATTCTTGGCAAAAGAGACTTTATTACTACAATGTTTGCAAAAAATAATAAAACTTAAACTGTAATGGTTTTTGGACTCCCTTTGCAGTTTGTGTTTTAAACAACTACATTATCAATTATAACAATTCAACTATTTATGAAAGTAGTATAAAAGAACAGGCTAAAAAGGATTTACTATAGTCAATTGAAAAATATAAAAACTGTTCTTTCTTTCTTAATTACCTTAACTGTATCAATATTACGAAATAAAGTATTACATAAAAAAGTCACAGACTTTTAATTGCAATAAATAGTTTTATTATATTATTTTAAAATGAAAAGGTTTGGCTAAAAAATATTTGACTTTTTTTTTTTTGCAGTCTATCACAAACTAACTTTCATCTTAAAATAAAAAAACACCTTTATTCTTAAAGAAAAGTAATGTACTGAATGTTAAGTTTAAAGTAATAAGTGTATCAAAGAAAATAATTTCAATTAGTTAATGAAAACACTTTTTATTATAATCACTAATAATATAATCACTTTTTAAATAATCACGAATAAGTTGGAAATATATATTTTTACACCATTTTCAGATTATGATAAAAATATTTTTTTATTAGATGCTATTAATTAACTCTCTTAACGAACTATTTAATTAGAAAATTTGTAAAATTAATATTTATTTTTAATGCATTTATTGTTAAAAAAAATTACCAAATACCTTTTACAAGCGAATATCTACCCTATTTTTCATATTTTTTTCTGAATCCTTTACGATTTTGAGTTTGGTGTAATCATTCATCACTTTTATTAAAGTTTAAAAATGATGCACAAGCATAATTAAAAAAAGTAATATTAATTTTTTAATGATGGTGTACTTTAAATAGTATTGAATTTCTTACATTAATTAAATAGAAACCACATATTATCAAACAAGAAGTGCAATGATTAAATTTATTGTTTTCTAAAACCTCCTATGTTTGTTTATTTAATTGTCTCCTCTTTGGTGTCTGCATTATAGCAGAAAAATGTTATGATTTCTTTTCACTGTATGTTGATTGATATTGATTAATTTAAATATATTATTATTTTAAAAATTTTCAATGCTTTTAAAAACTTAAATAGAGTTCTTCTTTTAGAGACATTCAATTTTATTATATATATATATATATAGGGGAGAGTCGGGTAGCCCCGCCCACCTAAGGAGTATTGCTTATATTTTTGTACAATATTGAGTAATAATCAATATTTTTGTATGCTTCTATTGTTTTGTCATCTCATTAAATAATGCAAAACGAATAAACCAAGAAAAGAATAGTTTAACTTAAAAAAATAGAAATTTAAAAAATTTGACTACTGTATTCAAAATATTTTCAAAACTATTGTTTACCATGTTACCAGCTGCATAAATACTTGAAACTTTGAAAATAATTTTTTTTTAATATAACAATTAATCTCTGATGGCCCATTCACTTGAAAAAATATTCTATACGTATGAAATTGACAGTGGGCGGGGGTACCCGACAGTCCCCTGTATAATGCTTATTAAGTACTAAGAATGAAAAGAATAATACCTTAATAACTTTTAAACTTATAACTGGATTTTTATGTACAAAAATAAAATTTTAATGATTTAGATAACTAAAGCTAAATATGATAAAATGTTTCTTTCAAACGATAATTTAAGTTGCAAAATCAGACATAAAACGTACTTTCTTAGAATGCGGTTTCTTGTTCCTCGAAATATGGGGATTGTCTTAGAAAGGTGGTCCCAATAGTTTAGACAAGAGAGTGGTCAAGAAATTGTACCCCTTATTGCTATTCTCGCTTTACTCAAGTTTAATAGTGTAAAAAAAGTTTTATAGTGTAATAAAATACATAAAACTCGATTTCTTTAAAAACTATTTGATTGATTCTGCTTAATTTTCTTCTTTAAAAAACTATTGCAAATAATGAAAAATTCATACATCTTCTAAAAAAAAAAATCATTGTTTAAATTGAATTAAAATTTAATAATTACAAGCAATTATTTTTTTACGTCGAATAATCTTTAGCTTGGAATAAACGAGTTTTATAATTGTATGTCTAAATTATCCCATTATCTAATACTTTAAAAAAATGATATTTTAACTGTTAAAAACCCAAACTTGTAATTGCTTACACGTCTGCAACCTTACTTGAGACCACATATATTTTAATTAGCGGCTGTTTGCCTTCATGTATTCTGAGGATCAAAAACTCTAATCCGTCAATAGAAGGGTATATTTATTTTTAGAAAATGCGTTTCTCTCTGGCTTCTCTACACATATTTTTTTTTATAATAATTAATTTCCGGTCAAATTAAATTCCTAGTGCACTTTAGCATCCAAATAGAGTCTCGGTGCTGCCATCTAGTGTGGCAGAAACGAGACGTCCAAATTAACATGGCCAATGGTATCTCACCCATTGTGGTGGTCCTGAAAGAATGGATACCACTTCTGGAGAACGCACTAGATCTGCTCATCGGGAAGACTGATTGTGCAGCTCTTAGGAAATAAAATAAAAATATTATTAATTTCAGTATAATAAGCTTATCTCTTTCTTTGTGAATGATGAAAACAACTTAAAATTATATTGCACTTCAAAAATTTAACTATTTTACGTACTTTAGCTTATATCTCTAAACTAACTTGTTCTTGACCACAATTCTTGATTAGAGCTATTAGATACGAACCGGCTAAAACCAATTTAAAATCATTCTTTGTTAGGCCAATTAGAGTTTGTTTTCTTGATATTTTTCCTTCGTGAGGCAAGGTGAGTGAAGGCGAAAAATTTTTAATAGCCATCGGTAAAACGTACCCAAGCCAACTAACATTGAAAGTAACATTCTACAAATTACATTTATTAACTAACTCAAATAAAATTTGCTCATTTTGGAAAAAAAAAATTTTTTTTCAAGAAAAAGAGAAATTTGTGAAGAAACTGTTCAATGTCTTTACCTTAAAAGAAACAAAAAACTTCCACTTATGCAGTTTCAATTCCAATTGAATTCTGTAAAAAATGTTTGAAAATTCTTTTATAGGTGTCATAAGAAAAACTAATGTTTTTGGAAGAGCGACAAAAACTATAAAAAAAAAAATCAAAATATTCTGCTTCAGTTTTTATTGAGATGAAATATACCTATTTTGAATATACAAAACTGCAGTAAAATAAGCTCGAAAACTTTTCTATTATGTTTTATCTGTGAAATTTTAAAGTTAACAAATAAGAATGTTATTTTTTTTTCCAACCTGCATTTTGAAACTTCAAATGCCTGTGTTGAAGTCTTCGTTTCAAAATGTCCCTTTGATAGCAAAATCTTAGGCCAAACTACAAAGGTACTTTCTAGATCATAAAAGTTTTATGAGATGCTTTAGAGTTTCTGACAAGAAATAGAATCAGTAACTGTCGCAGTTTTTAGAAAACTATAAAGATTTCGTCGCTGTGCTTCGTAATTTACATTATTCGAATTCTTTACAGTGAATAAGGATCTTCATATATTTATATTTACTACTTAACGATAACTTCCGTTGTTTCACTTTTGTTTCCCGAAACACAGACGGTAAAGAAGTGTAATTATGCCGAAAACTTACTGCGTAGGTGATAATCAATGTGTAAATGTTCGATAGAAAATATTACTATGATGAAGAAAAAAATTTTATATTTTTTATTATAAAATAATTAGTTATTTAACACAATTAACTATTTCATTCTATGAGTAGATATTGCTCAACTAGTATAAAACTGTTTTTGAGAGAACACATATTAGGACTCAGATATTATTTTATAATTTGTTTTGTAGTTTTAAATTAACATTGAAAAAAAAGCAATTAATGTACAGTGTGCAAAAAATATAAATAAATGGAACACACTGAATCAGTGTTGAACGCAAGGGAGGGGTTTAGGGGTTAACCCCCCCCCCCCTTGAGCTCAGACAAAATGGCAAAAATAAAAATTTTAGCAGAAATTATGCGTGATATTATTTTTTAAGACTATATATTTTTATTTGCCTTATTCCTACTTTTTTTTTCTCACGGTATTTTTCAGAATACTGAAAAAACATTTACTACAATAGGGCTGTACTTTTGAAACCAAATTCACGTGATACTGTTACGGACTGGCTCTTTTCTGTCCTGCCAGTCGCGATAGTTTTCGAGACTGGCTGTCATTCGCGAGGTCTTTACGCGATGAATCTGGAATCCTAGACGTTCTGTCGTCTTTGAGAAAATTCGAGAATTTTGGAGACGCGGTGAAAAATTATATAAAAGGGAGAACGGAGTACAGTTGAGTTAGTTAGTCAGACTAAGAGTTATCTCTGCCGTTTGTCTTTCGGAGTTCGTCGCTAAATCTGTTTTGTTTTGTCATAACAAAAAAATCATTCAATCGCCGAACCCGTCGTCGCCACAATTTCGACTAGTGAAGAAATCAGCAACAAATACCATTGGAGATACTGTCCTCGTTGAAGTTATTCATTCCAGCTTGAGACTTTGAGATCGTAGCATAGCGGATGTTTCTGTGCCAATATATATATATATATATATATATATATATATATATATAATTAAAAAGTAAAAATGCTTCCGCTATTTTAAAAATAAATAAAATAATTTAATTGAATGTCTATTTCTATGTCATTAATCTTATGGATCTCGAAATTCACTATTTTAAACAGTTTTTCCATATTTTAATTTTTTTCTGTTACAGTACCATTTTTGTAGCAAAAAACAGGAACTCATGAGTTAAATAGTGTTATATTTTTCTAGAGAATCCGAGTCTGTTAAGAAATAAGAAAAGGCTTTTACTTAAAATTCCTCCTCACCCTACCCGTTATCATTGTATGGTATCATTGTATAAGGTATCATTAATTATGATATCATTGAATAGCTCTGAAAAACTATTCAAATAGTCTATTTTTCCATTTGATTCCATTATTTCTTGAGATAACTGACCACTACCAAACTGATTTTTTATGTTTTATAAGACATTTTTATACTTTAAATACAATATTACATATAAAATTTCTATAGAACGAAAGGCCAGAAATATTAAAAAAAAAAAAAATGGAACGAATAAAAAAATCTTATAAAATTTTATATATTACTTTAAAATTAAAAATGCTAAGTAAATATTGATTATAATTAATATTTTATAACTAAAATTAAATTCCAAATAATAGTAAACAAAATTACATTTGTTCGGATTAGAAAAAAAATTACTAGTAACATTCCCTAATTTAATTTTAAACCTTCTTTTTTGCATAGACTCCAACTCCTTTTTTACTATAAAATTTTAATCTTGGGGCCATGCCATAAATAATGAAGGACCGACAACACTGCCTATCGAAAATCGGGTTTCTCTTTTCCCTGCTGCATCTTTTATTGATCGTGATTATAGTTTTGAATGAACATAGGCCTGAAAAAAGGAAGTCATAGTTGTTTGATGGAAAATCAATAACATCTACGTAAAAAGCCAAAAATCTCTTTTAAAAAAAGCCGCTTTTTTTTACGAATTCTGTTTGTTAAGCTATTTTATTTCATTATAAGGAATATTCTAATTCCATAAAGTAAAAGTATTGTTTTTTTTTTTAGTTGTACTCACAAGTATAAATTCATTTCTGCTCTAAAAAATATTTTATTTATTTAAACCTTTATTTTGATCTTAAAATTTGACTTAACGCTCAGACTTCCAAAATATTTTACTCCAGCTGAACTTTCATAAAAATATTAAATTACGTTATTTTTATGATTTCTGCTTAAAGTAAAAACAACATGTTATGAAACAATATTGAAATTTTTTGAATTCAATAAAATAAATTGAGTTTTCTTTTTTGCATTTGCAGAATAACAAGGGACTTATTTTTAAGATCTAACACTGAATATTCATGAAAATATTTCCCATAAAAACAACCATATAATTAAAAAAAATTAAACAATCTATTATTATATATGTTGTTCTATTTATGTGTGTTTTTAATTTACAGAATGTCTAAAAAGTATGAAGATAGTCAATTTACTCAAAAAAATGTGTCTCGAATAACTGTTTTAAAACTACAAACATTTTATACTATGTAGTTTTTCCTAAATTGACCTACATCTGCCCTCAAGTGGATGGACAACATCAAAATTTTCTCTGAAAGTTTTAAACTGTTCAGAATTTTAAACTGCTGATAAGAAGTGACTTATCAGCATAACCTCTAATAAACTTCAAATAAATTTTTTATATATTCTTATTCTGTAATTTTTATTATTTATCTGGGTGAGCCCGTGTGGTTCAATCGATAAGGCGATTTGACCTCGGTTCAGACTTCGGTTTGAGAGTAAGGGCATAAAGTTCGAAAGTGGCAGCTGATAAAGCAACAGGGTTGCATTGGAATATGTAAAAATTTTCTCAAATTTTTACATATTTTAACACATATGTTTTGAATAATAAAAAATCATAAATGTGCATTAAGAATATTATATTATTTCAAAAACATTCAAACATTATCATTATTCGTATGTATATTCTCGCCAGGAATAAAAACATGTAAAATAAAAAACTCAGTTCCCTAGAAGACATTTCACTGCATATGCTTCAAGAAAAAGAAATTTATCAGAATCTTGCTTTTCAGATGTCTGTCATATAAAAAAATAAATCGCTGAATAAATAAAAAATAAGGTTAACTACCTTCACATTTAAAACAAAAACTAAAGTAACATTTCTTTTCTTTCCCAAGTTATTTTCTTCAATCACTGGCTTAGGCAGCCATGTGACACTCCATTGAAAAAGATCAGGGAATGGGCCGTGGTTATAAGAGAAGTTAATGTTCCATTTTTCGAGTGATATCAAGGATGTTAATATTTTTCTGCTTTTGGAGATAGTTCCTTTGAGAGCAATTTAAGAACATAAATGGTTTAATACAGTTCCATAAACCAAGTTGCATGTTTCTGTTACTATTTTTTTTTACTTACGCCTCAACTTTCTGCGGTAGATAATTAAATTTAAAAAAAATCATACAAGCAATACAAAAGGTTTCATTAAGCGTATCATTTTCTTTCATAATGATTTTTAATAAATATAAAATCTATAACAGAAATGAAATTATATATATTTGTTAATTACAAAAAATTACTAAACGATGGCGTAGTTAACAACAAACATACTTTTTTTAAGTCAATAAGTGAATCGAAAGTTTAGAGTGGTAATTATCTGGTTATGTAGCTCAACCACAAACAAAGTGATCAACTGAAAAATCACACAGGTAACTTAAAAAGTTTTATTAAACTAGCCATTTTTTTCCGTGTTTCAAAATTTTTAATAACTAGACGATTTATAAGAAATATTAATTTTATTTACCTGATACTTACAGAAATGACTAAAAATGTGCGTAAACAACAAAAATAAATTTTCAATTTCGTTAAGAGAATTGAAAGTTTAAAAATGTAATATGCTAGTCATATAGACCAAATAAAGTGATCAGATTTTCTAACATTAAACTAGACATTTTGCTTCATGTTGAATTCTTTTTTAAAACAAGATTAATAAAAAAAAATAATTATAATTATTTGTGAATTGCAAGAAATTACCAAAGATGGGTGCATAAAACAAAAAACATAAATTCCCAATAACTTTAAAAGAGCTTAGAATGGTAATAATCTGGTCTGGTCATGGTTATGTAGCGTCACAACAAAAAAAAATTATCAACAGATATGTGGAAAGAATATACACAGAGTGGCCAAATTATTATGACCACCCCTTAAGTACGCTGTTGGCCTATACCCTATACGGCAAAATGTGCGTCGAACAGTCCGTTCAGAGACGTTCACAGTTGCTCCTTGATTAAGATCACTTGCAGTTTGTCGCACTGTTGCTCTCCTGTTGCGCTGCACAACCCTAGCCAGCCTTCTCTCTGATCGAGCATTCAGTACCCTGTGACGACCACAAGTCAGACGTTGAGACCCGGTTTTTTGCTTGATTGTCCATTTTTTGTACACATTAACAACTGCTGCTCTAGAATACGTCACAAGTGCAGCCGTTTTGCTGACACTCGTTCCGACACATCTCGCACCCACAATCATTCCACGATGAAATTCAGTTAAATCACTTTTCTTTCCCATATCTGAGCAAGCAACACAGTATAACTGATGACTCACTTGTCCAGCATTCCCGTGTTATAGTTATCTTGCCCTCTAGCGGCAGCGCTGTGACGCAATAACTCATTTGCATAAAACTCTGAGGTGGTCATAATAATTTGGCCACTCAGTGTATGTGGATTAGATGGCAGATCAAAATTTTAGGAAAATTTAAATAATACCTTTTTCTAATGCTGGATCAGAGTCTGATTCATTTCCAAAGACAGAGTTTCAAATTGAATGAGTTTATTATTATAATTATTATTATAATTACTTTATTCTATATTACCTTAATATAGCATTATACATTTCATTTTCAGTAAAACGTATCTAAATATGTTAACCGTTTTGCAATTACTTTTTTGGGCATATTAAATTTATTAATAAGGATATATTATTGTTAAAAACGATTCATTAAATGATAAAGAACTTAATGATATGCGTTCTGCAAAATATTATACTTGCACAAATTATATTTATTCTGTTCGGTGAGCAAAGATATTATACTACGTTTGTGAACTCATCAATGTTGTTATATATATATCTACAATGCAAGAAATGCTCTTAATAGCACTTAAATAATGCTCTATGTTTCAACTACACATAGCCAGGAAACCTTATACACTGTAAAAAATTCCGGATCAAATTACAGTTAATTCAATTTATGGTAAAATAGAATTTAAAGTAAAAAGTATCGACACCTTAGGTGCTGGTACTTTTTATTGTAAAATCTTATTTTATTGTAAGATTTTTCGGAACAAAAAATCTAACATACAGTAATTTTTATTGTCATATATTCATTGCAAAATCGCTGAAGCACTCTAGTATAATAATTATCACTACAAAATGTAAGGTATAAGAGTTTGCGGTAAAAATGGATTTACAGATGAAATTGATTTTACGGAGGATGTACACAGGAAGTCGTTACTTTTTACCGTAACTTGATCTGGGATTATTTTTATTTGTGTAGTGTATACTATGTTTTATAAATGACGTAGAAAATTTGTATAGACATAAAATAAAACACTTCGTCAATTGACAAAAAATAATCAATTGATCAAAAATTAATAAATCTGATTATATTTCTTCATGTTATCACATATGTTATTTATTGTTACAAATCATTTGCATATTTGTTATGCAAATGCTTTGGTTGTTATCAGCATAAATTTCTTTTTTAAAAAGTTATGAAGGTATTGTTTAACTACCACATATTTTTCGCTTAAAAATTTATTTTTCGTACTCCATTATGCTATTTTTACGTTTTTGACATTGATTTATTTCTAGATTAAGAAATAAAAGCTATAAAAAGATAATAAACGATAAAAATGTATGTTTTTTTTTACTATAACTTAATTCTATTATATCACTTTAATACGCTATATTTTCAGAAAAAAAGCGTAGTTAAATCAGTGTCTTAACATATTAACCGATTTGCAATTATTTTTATACAACTATGATGAATTACAGTTAATCAGATTCGTTAAATGATTAAGAACTTAAAGATAAGCTCCGTGCACTATGTTAAACCTGTACAAATTGCATTTAAGAAACCAGCTTGTTTGGTAAGTGAAGACATTAAATTACAATTGTGAACTCCCCAAATTTGCTTTTTCAATAAACCTTCAGTCTTCAAGGCTGATTTGAATCCAAAATGTTTCATATTCACCTATAAATCATAATAAAATCATAAGGTACGTGTGACGATCTATCAA
Source organism: Parasteatoda lunata (assembly GCA_949128135.1). Lineage (NCBI taxonomy): Eukaryota > Metazoa > Arthropoda > Arachnida > Araneae > Theridiidae > Parasteatoda > Parasteatoda lunata. The sequence continues at coordinate 72,599,937 of OX421972.1, read as the reverse complement.
AAGATACCTCAAGGTTGAATCAAGTTAGCATGTCTTATATACTAGTGAATTGGTATTTAATAATTGAAGTGGTAGTTACGCCACAATACTTCCCCATCAGAGTTTTATCAGGGGAAGAATTTGATGAGCGGATACCACTAGCTGTTGTATTTGTGAGAGACCGGGAGAGCTGAATTAAGGTCACCTGGTTTAGAGTTTTGACCATGAGATCTATATTAAGTTCATGGTTGGGTGTGTGTGGTTTCTCCTGTGTTGCTATTAGCAGTCGAGTGTGTGCAGGATCTCTTTATGCGTAAAAGTCTTATATACGAGTGAATTGATATTTAATAATCATAGTGGTAATTAAGCCACAGTAGCAATCATATAGCTTAGCTTCTAATGGGATACCTGCAAGTGACGTACTGTGAGTATCTCGATTCTGATTGCTGGTTAAAACTTGGCGTTTGTTTACCTTAGCAACTGTTGTTCCCATTCTATTTCCAGTAAGCCAAGCCCGTAAAGTATGAAATCTCTAAAGTGAGACATTCTTACACAAAGATTCTTTCACAAGTATTTCAATTATTTCACTATATATCTGTTACTTAACACAAATGCAGGCATGAATCCTTGTAGAACATAAACCAACTAATTATGCATCGAAGATGCCAGGTATACAAAACAAAAATATATCATGGTTACAATAAAACAAACAAACGAGAAATAAATCTAAAATAAGTGAAGTCGACGAGAGAGAATTACATTTTAACTAATTCAATTTTTCAATATGGCGCAATATTTAACTTTTTTCCACATAAATTTACATTCTAACTTATGTGGAAATTTTAGCTCAACTTCAAGACGCCATTTTGCTTATAAGCGATCTGCTTAATCTGACGTCATAGGTCACATATTTGGGTATCTGTGATCGTCTTCTTAGTGAAGTAAAAGTACGCAATTAGAAATTATAATTTTTTTAATACTTTTTAGAAAAATAATACCGTATTGGCAACAAATTTTAAAAATGTCAATAGAACTAAAAGCGTTTTTTTTTTTTTTTTTTTTTTTTTTTCTTTTTTTTTTTTTTTTTTTTTGCTGACACTGTACACTCAGTTTTAAATTAAATGAACTCTTTTAATTATTAAATTACTTTAAAAATCTACAGTTATAATTGTTGTTCTAATCCTTACGTTTTAAATAATCAACAACACTAGATATTAAAAGGTAATAAATATTTACTTTAAAATCTAGCATTTAAATTACATCTAGCATTTAATTTGCATTTAAAATCTAGCTTTTAAATAAAATATTAATAAATTCTTTCTTTAATTCTTTATTTCAAGAACAAATATATGACTTACGTGACATCTTTCTACTGCTCTAGAATTTTATTTAATCAAGAGAGAATCTCAAATATGTTTCGTTTCTCCTAGGTTTATGAAACAGTCTTTATCAAACGTAGAAACTCATTCTATTCATTGTACTTCAAATTCCTTTCTGTTTCATTGTGTACAGAATAAGGATTGTTTATTTATTTTGGCATATTGAAGAGCACTAAATTTTCTCATATTCTATACTTTGACGTATCCCTCTCAAGGAAAATATTTGAAGAAAAAGGCCAGCGTATCTTTAAATGCGTGACAAGTTTTAGTATCAAGATTATTAAATGTTTAAACAAATGTGTCAAATATATTCTACGAAAATCAGAAAGATCAGGTAAAATTCTATTGTAGCATTGTAGATTATAACATTGTGTAACATTTTGGATATTTTGAGTTAAAATTAATATAAATGAAACTGTGAGTTTTCATTTTGATTCTAATATTACATTTCATCTTAATACTACAAATTTTACTGAATACTAGTGGGATCAATTACGATTTAATTAAAATATTTTTACATTCTTCTTGTAACTACACAAATATCAGCATAGCTTAATATTTTTTTAATGTTAAATTAATACTGGATAAAACAAAAACTAAATTAGAAATTGTGGATCCTGAATTCAAGTTTGTTTATTGAATCTTTTATGCCACTTTTTTATGAATTTATATACCTCAAAAAAGAGACAATTAATAACATGTAATATCTCTGAATTAATTCGGGATGTAATTCAGAATTCGAGACATCATACGGTCGAGAAAGAGACGATAAACAAAATCACAGAATAGGTGGTTTGATGAAATTAGAAAAGTAGGTGTTGCTCTAGATTTACTTGTTAATAGCAGTTTGAAAAAGTTCTTCAACCAGGGATGGATTTAATTGGAAAAAAATGAAATACAGTTTTTTTTCTTCAGAAAACTTTGTTATTTTCTTGATCTGACAAAGATAAAAAACAATTTTAGGAATACATTGGTAACCAACAAGTGTCGCCAAATTCAATTGAGAAATTTAAAATAAAGAAATGCGAACTTTTCAATTTATGCTCAAAAGGTAGAAATGTGTACTCATGCATTAAAGTTTTTTATGTATCGGGTATCCCATGCCATCATCATTGATCTGATTATATATATGTATATATATTGATAGATTGATTGGTGCTGCTAACATATTTTTTTTCTAAACTACCAGACCAAAAAGAAATCATGTCCCGAAATTCTTGATTTATAATTTTCTAAAAGGAAGTCAACTTTACTATGGGCATATTAAGAAGAAAATATTATTAACATTATTTTTAAGTATTTGTGTATTTTTTTAATTCATATTTGAAGATAATAAAAATTCTTGAAAAGAATCTAACTTCTGCATGATTTCTATGGAGTTAAGTTGGTTTGAAGTATTTTAATGAAAAATGTTAATGCGCATAATTAATTAAATAAAAATGCGCACACATTAATGTATATAACGTACAACTATCCAGTTATTAAAATCACTATCCAGTTCACTTTCCTGTTATTAAAATCAAACTTTGAAAAGAATATCTTACAACTAAGTTCTGACAACTTATTTTTAAATGTTTCTTCAAACCTCCTTATACTGATAAACTGTAGGATAACAAAAAATAAATAAATCAATCAAATTTCTAGGATAGAGAATTTTTGTTGTTGTGTAAAGAAAGAATTCAACAACTCCGGGAACTATATAATTTCTAAAATATATCCATCTTAGTAATAAAAATATTAATTTTCTCTTTAGGAAAAAAAAAACTCATTTTAAAATAACTGATAAATATATATATTTTTTTCTTTGGTAACCAGCTGGTAAATTTCTCTCCAAAGTTTAGTACTAAAACCTTTTGATTACACCTCTGCCCTTTAAAGAAAATTACTCCTCTTGCTAAAATTACCAATTACTGAGGTCCTAACATTATCTTCAATCACTGACGTGGACAACCGAATGACACTCTTTCCAAAGATATCAGAAAATAACTCGCGATTACAGGGCAAGCTAATGTTCCATTTTTGGGAAAGTATCCTGCAAGTCGATATTTTTTTCCCATTCTTTGAGATATTTTGTGAGCTGTTAAAAGACATAAACGGTATCATGAGATATTTTATAGGCTTAGTTATATTTTGTTGGCACTATTTTATTTTTATTCCATTTTCTCATTTCTTTTTGCGTTATCCGGTAGCTAAAGTAAAAAGGATATTCTCCTTGATGTAATAAATTGCAATTTTTCTGATATGTATTTAATCGTTCTACTTAAATGGTGTTTTGATTTTTAAATTATTTTGTACATCGTGAAATAAATAATACATCGTGAAATAAATAAAAAGGATTCAACTCTTGTATAACAAAATTACACATGATTAAATGTTAAGCAAATGTTTGATTTTTTGGGACAGAATTCCACAAGTAGTTTTTTTTTCTCAACATTAAAAATATTTTGTAAGCTTTTAAAAATATATACGGTATCATAAGATATTTTATAGGTTCGGTTGTATTTGATTCCCATTTTATTTTTATACTAACTCCCCATTTTTTTTTCTTTTTTAAAACTAAAAGTAATATTCTCTAGACAGTAATAAGTTGCCTATTCTGTAAGATAAATAGTTATAATTTATATAGATTCGAAGATTTATTTAATATTTAAAGAATATACGAATGTTATATGTATATTCTTTAATATATATATATATATAAATAATTTGTATGCGTATTCGAGGATAGATCAAATATTAACAAGGATTTTTTAACAACTAAATATTATTTGATAAATTACAAAAATGTTATTTTCTGCATAATTTCCGCGACCTTCTACGCACTTTTTGCAGCTTTTTGGAAGTTTCTTAACTCTGGTGGCACAGAAAGAAGTAGGCCGTGAAATAAATCAATTGTGCAAAAAATCTTCCAATTCTTCATTGGAGGAAAATCTCTCACCCTCAAGGCATCTTCAAAGGGTCTAAACTAATGAGAGTTTGAAGGTGCCAAGCCCTGGCTTTATGGAGAATGTTCAACAGTTTCCCAGTGTAATGTCTTTTTGATACGTTGCTGTGGCCTTATAAGGTATCACGTTGTAATACTTGTGAGAGTACTGTGAGGATCGGCATGCCACGTCTCTTGGACCAATAGGCTGCTTTGACACTCTCCAAAGAAATTACAATAATAATTTTCATAATTTGTTGGTCTTTCACGAAAGAAATTAATCTACAAAACACCTCGTGAAACCTAAAAAACGCTTATGAATATTTGACCACGAGATAACCGAGATTTTCCTCACAAGCTTGCATATTTGAGCTCTTGACTGGGTATCATTGTCAATGAGTGCCAGTAATCTGGACAAAAATTCAACAGGTTTGTCATTTTTCCTTGTAAAAAATTAATTATTATGCATTGTGCAAGTGGTGCTTTTGGAAATTACGCTCACTTACGATTTAAGTTAATAAAAAAAGAATAAAATTTGTTTGCTGCTATTAAAAAAGTTTCATTTATATTTCATTCACCTGCGTATATAGAGTTTAAATTTCGTTAAATAAAACAAGATTAAATTTGTTTCAAATAATTGCATTTATTTTTTTATACATATTTAAAATGTTTGTTAACAATGTGTGTAATAAACAAGAGATAACTAGCGTGTATTGAATATAATTGAGTTGATTATTTAAGTTTATAGTAGTGTATTATCATACTCTATAACCTCTCCATCCTATATTTTTTACTTTGTAACATCAGTCGTAAACTTTAAAAAATTTTAACAAATTTCGGATCAACTTTCGTTATAAAGTACCGGCATTTACGATATATCATTCGTAAAATCTTTTTTTTTTTCCGTAAAATTTTACAGTAATTTTTAGAGTAATATTTAATTCGGGTGATTCAGTGATTTTACGGTAGTTATTACTGTAAAAATTACGGTATATGAGATTTATTATTCCCTAAAACTTTACTTGTGAAATTGGATTCCATGATAAAAGTACCGGTACCCTTAGTGCCGGTGACTTTTACTGTAGTTCTATTCAGTCATTTTTTACAGTGTGCTTTCATAAACAGCAAAACATGAATGGGTGATCAGATTCCAAATGATCCTATTTCACATTATAAAATAAAAGGGAAAAAAATAGAAATTCTTCTCGCATGCACTTATAAACATTCAGACACATATTTGTGTAACAGTATTGGTACTTCTAAGATTTTATGATATTGGCGATATCTTGATATTTCAACTTATTTTATTTTAAATAAATACAAAATTTGTCTTATAATTCTGCTTGTTTGATCTTAATGCATCCCTATCACAAATTAAAAGAAAAGTAAAAATGACCTCCCTCCCCCCCCCTGAAAGTATTATGTATTATAATTGAAAGCCAAGTATCAAAGTATAAAATATGTAATAAAGGCTTTGATCTGATTTCCGCGTTTCTTTTAAAGGAAGTTCTGTCATTATAGATTTAAATTTTTTGTAATCTTTTTCTTAGATGTGATTAAGGGAGACTGTCTTTGTTAATTTTATTTGTGCTTTTATAAGCTTCAACTGTATGGTTTATACTGTTTGTACGAGTTCAAATGTACGGAGTATTCAACAGTCGCATAGCAGAATGTTATTTTTTAAAATTTATGTTCTTGATATTATATAATGTATTTATCAATTTTATCAACGTGAACGATGTGAAGCAGAATTCCTTTATAGTGATTTAAGATTACGGCCACAAACTTTCAAAGATTTAAAGTACAACGCTTTCTGAACATTGGTTTAATTTGAAAGTTGTTTTTCTTCCTCTTTGTATGTAAGGTAATTACACACTTTTGAACTACTACAATGTATGCAATGTATTGTGTCCCTATGGTCTTTAATGTTTACAGAAATACCCGTTAATTTGGTATCGTGTAAAAAAATCTATTCATAGATAGGAAATGGACTAAAATCAATGAATTTCTCTTTGCAAAGAAAAACAGAGGCTAAAAACTGCTTTTCATACCAAAATAATTTAAATTTTCAATCTCAACCCCTTATAATTTTGACTTTCTTTTAAAAAGTATAAAACCTGCTTAGAAAATTTCTTGAAAAGTTTATATTTTTTAAAATATTCAAATCGGGCAATTTTATTAGTTGCCAAATACAGTTCTCTACAAAATTAAGAAAAGAAAATGATTTATTTTTTCCCGCGATTGCGAAGTGTGAAAGAATTTTTTAATACTCATATTTTGAGCTATTTTGAACAAATTTTCAAGCAATAATTTTGCAACTAATATTAAATTGCTCTAAAAATTATGTTTAATTTTATCGAATATTTTAAAGTTAGAGCAAAAAAATTTCAAACCAAAAATTTAGTTTTTTTTTTTTATAAATATGTCCATATCTCCATAAATATTTAAGGTAGGTATAATAAGGTATGGTAACTATTGTATCAAATAAATAAAATAGCTTATTCAAGTTACAAATTTATTGCTACAATTTTTGGTATAGGATGTTCAAAAACACTATTTTCCATTTGTAATTTATTATCAGTTACTCTGTTAGAAATTTCTCGAAAAAATGGTTAAATAACCATTTATTAAATGGTTATTTTACCATATTTAATCAAAATAGTCAAATAACCATAAATAAAATGGAAATCAAACTGTTAAGTTTGAGAAAAACTGTTTTTTAACTGCTTTCACCTAATACGGTTAAACAACCGGAATTTTATCGCACCAACTACGACCACCTAATGAAGCTACTTAGTTCTTTGCAACTGCGTACGTATCATAGCCGAGCGGGCTTATCTGTCATTCTCATGACCGGCAGAACTGGAGTTCGAGTCCCAGTGTTGACACCACAATATTTCCTCCATTCTCTTCAACACATGAAAAATTTCTAGTGTCCATTACCTTACGAAAAGCCGAACTCTTATGTCTAGTTAAATATTTTTTTTTTTTTTTACGTTTTCGAAAAATGCTAGTTGTAAATGCTTAAATGAAACCGTATAGTTTAGTATTCATGGTTTTATAACCATACTTTTTGTAAATGGTTTCAAAACCATAAAGGGAAAAAAAAGTTCTTTACCGTAAACTTTACGGTTAATCGGATGGACAGACAGCTGCCAGTTAATTTACCATAATTTTAAAAAGAAAATTTTAACAGTGATACTGAAACCTCTTAAAGCTTTAAACCTCATTGAAACGAATTTTTTTATCAATTAATTGCAACAATGCGTAATTTTAATTTCATGACAAAATTCATTTCTGACTCTCCCATATCATTTGCGCGATTAGCCGGATGATTTGAGATGAGTATTTTTCCAATTTTGATGATTTTAAATCAAAATTGTAACTGCTTATTTCTGAAATGCTTCACAGGGTGCGTCAAAATTCATATATCAATGCGAATTTGATATATGAATTGAAATTCACATATCAATTCATATATCAAATGGAAATAAAAGTTTTATTTCATTCAATAACTATATTAATTATAATTTTTTATGGTCATGCGCATACATTTTCTTTGCCACAGAGGAAACTTATCACCTAGAACAAAATCCCAACTTATGCGCTTACATAATAATCAGAACAAGCTTAACGTTGAGACACGGTTAGAATGTTTGCAGCTGTTCCCTCAGATGATGAAGCACGTTCCACGATATTTCGCAGTGTCTTTGTTCTCCATAACAATATAAATCGACTAAGCTTTGTTGCGGATAGATCGCGTAAATGGAAAAGAAAGAGGCTTTAGTGTCTGTTATTATATTTTTGCAAGAAGTAGAGGTCTATCGAGATCTTCACGAATCAGGTATAAATGTTCTCTTCATTAATAAGGATCAGGTAAAATGAAGTACTCTGAAAGAGAAATAAATAAATATTTATTTTAGTTATTTATTACTTCAGAAAAAACAATTATAGAGAAGTCTTCAAATTAAAAGTTTGAAATGTATATTTTAATTTTTATAAATGCAAATTAATCACTACCATGTTCTGTCTCTAAAAATTTAATTTAGTTAATGCATTGCATATGCATATATAGTAACATAATCACAAATGACGAATAGATAAATAAAAACTGGTTATGGCAACTGGTTATGGATTTAATGATAAAATCAGCAACTTCTTGATTCAAACGCCTTAGGCTCAATGCTGGTTTTAGATGGTTTCCTATTGGCTAATTAAGTATTTTATTAATTCTTTGGATTCTAATGTATTTTGTTCCGAAAAATTTTTACTCACTGGGATCGAAGCATCGTCAACACAAGCTGAATATGGTAAAATTTACGGTGTTTCTGGCTTATTAAGAACACCAAGTGATGGTAATGATTTGGATAAAATTAATAATAAAATATAGTTTTGAAATATGTAATAAAATTTGTTAATTTCATCATATCTTAGATCATAACCATTTATTCGGCATTACTTTAAAATTTTGTATTTTTACTAAGTGTGTGGTAATAAGAAATATAATTTAAAATCTAGATTGAGAATTTTTTTTTTTTACCAGAAATGTCTTGATGATACAGTACGGTAATTTGACCAAAAATTTTTTCTCCGTACATTAAAAATGGAATTTTCGAATACGTTATAAAGAATGTATTCAAAGCTCGGCAATCTACCTGCAACATGAACATGACAATCTACCTTCAACATGACTGCCTGACTTTGATTCCCATCTGGGTGATCACATCACAGGGCAATTTCACTCTGATCTCATTAAAGTTTAATAAAGTAATAGAACATTACTTGTTTTTCATTTCTTTTCACCTGAAACTATCCTTGTTGCTTATTTGTTTAAGACTTTCTTCTATTAGTATGCATCTTATCTCTCCTGTTTTAACTTCTAGATTACTAGGTAAATAAGAAATATAAGTTAAATAAGAATTGTCGGGGTGTGCCCATCTTAACCAGATTCCTTCTTTCTGCATTCAAGAATTCATTATTTTAGTGAAAGAAAATTCCATTTTCTAGAAAGTTCTTTTGCTACCAAAAACCAATAACATTTTTTTCCTTAATGTTATGCTCCAGTAATCCAGTGATTACTTCCTGAGAGTAAATGTTAATGAAAGAGTGTTTAGAAAAATGTTCGTATTGGGAACGTTAAGATTAATTAAATGTTAAGATTAAGATTAATGAGCTTTTACTATTGGAAGAGTGGTCTATATTTTTAAATTAGGAAATTTTCAATAGGAATAACATACTTTTTTTTAATTTTAAATATGTGTTTTCGTATTCTTTTAGCTTCCATATTCTAAAAACAAATAAACTATTTGAGTTCATTTTGTATCGCATATTTTTAACGAGTATTTAATTCAAATTAATTCAGATTTGACTAAATCACTGAAAAAATAAAAATTCGCTTTCTGTCATAATACTTATTTAAGCCCGTAATTGTTTAAAAGTTAAGAAGAAGAATTATTTTTTTGTTCCATAAGTCATCAGTATGTTTGTTTCTAATGTTATATAACTGTTGATATACCAAAAACTTAAACAATACCTTTTTAAAATCGCATTTCTTCTTAATCTTCAGAAATTTTCAATACAAAAATAGATTTACTAGAGTTGAATACATTGAAGTGTATCATTTGTCATTTTAGGCAGAAAAGTAAATAAAAAACAAAACATATCTACATATTATATATAGAGAGAGAACCAATTTTTTAATTAATCGTGCTATTAATATGTTGATATAAATGTAATCGCTTTTGAAGAATTTAAAGAGTTATTTTAACATCTAAGGTAGTCATGATGCAAAGTTAGGGATTTTATGAATTAGAGTTTGGTAGTTTTATTTACTCTTAACTAAATTGCGTAAGATTTTAAATATTATTTTTTGACCTTAACATTCAGCAAAACTGTTTTTGGGTGCATGATCCAATATAAAAAGTAGTTTCAATTCTTCACTTGGTTGATGTATAGAAATAATCCTTATAATGTGGAAATTTCGAATACTAATATGGAAATAAGCAATGGTAGTTCATTGACAAAGATTTGGGCTAGCGGAAAATCTCGTTTCCTCTTGTGCGGTACTTACTGTGGGTGAAATGTGCTTACATAAACCTCAGAAGACTGAGTCCAGTAGCTTTGTCGACAGTGTGAAAATGTATTGGTAGTCAGCTATTGTTACTTTGAAGATAAATAAAGATAATGTACTAACATGTTTTGTTTTAATTATTTTTAAGAATCATCAGTAGTGCAAAAATTGAGACAGCTTAATATGAAAAAAAAATGATGGATGTCAAAATAATATTTCGAGTGTATATATATATATATATATATATATATATATATATATATATATATATATATATATATATATATATATATATATATATATATATATATATATATATATATATATATATATATATATATATATATAAATATATATATATATATATTGTGAAATCAAGGTGCTGCCCCGCAATAACAAAATGTTTTTCCAACATCACTGCATGCAGCCTGACTGAGTGTCGCTGAGTGCAGACTTAATAATACTATAAAATTTACATGTTATTTTATTTTTTAAGGTAGAATTTAATTATGACAACTTAAAATATAGCTAATTTTAATACTTTCAGTAGACGATTAGTATCGCATTAACTTCTGACATTAATTGAAACAATTTTTGGGAGAATCAAAAGAAACTATTGATGTTTCCTTTCTGCAGTGTAAAAGAACTGCGAAAATCAATTAAGTTGTGGAATGTAAGATTTTTTTTTCTTTTCCGGTTGACTTATCCTATAAAAAGATTTTTCTCTTTAACTTCGTCAATCAATGCTTCTATTGTTAGTGAAAGGAGGCAATGGCGCCTTATAGAGTAATTATACCTTCATGTTTCTGGTCATTGTATCTTGGTCAAGCGTTGAACTTTAGGTAATTGTTGAATATCTTAAACAACATTGTAATTTTTATTCTAACGCAAAAGACAAGGTAACCCAACTTAGAAATATGAAGACTTTATTCCATAAATCTTTTCCGTAATTCAACTATATGGAAAGATGTTATTGAAATTTCTATATTTTTTCAGTGATGTCAATAAGCTTAACACATAATCAAACTGTTTTCAGGTGGTGACATCATTTATTGGATAATAGCAATTTTTGCTTTATATGTAAAAATAAAACAAGTAAATAAAAAATTCGATTTATTAAGAGGAAATAATTAAATTTAATCAAGGCAACCATACTTGCACAAATCACATTACAAGCTGTATACACTCATATATTGCATAATATAAAAATAAATAAATAAATAAAAATCTATAACTTATTAACATTTTTTGAAAATTTTAGTTTCTCATTCTTTTATTCTTTTTTTAACAAATTAATCGAATGATATTTATATAACCTATAAGTATTTTAATTACGCAATATAACCTAAATATTTTCATTATTAAACAAAAAAATTTCCGTATTGTAAAAATGTACTAAAAATAATGTGCAATAACGATTGTTTTAAAGATATTTATTATTATTAATGCTATTAAAATGAGTATTAAGGACATGTAAAAATTATTATTATAGTGACCATTAAATTTTTTTCTTACACATTTTGTACAAACATAAATCATAATAAACATTATAAGCATTAAACTTATTTTACATCATAAGCATAAAATAGAATTTAACATTGTAAACATAAAAGCTAATAAACATTCCAAATTCAGTTTTATAAAGTCCAATATATTTTTAATTTCTTTATTTATTTATTCAAAGCTGTTAACATAAATTGTGTGAATTAGTTCAAAGCACTCAAATGGCCTCAAGAAATTAAACACATACTACCGCCAGTTCTCATGCTTCTAAAAATATTTTCCAAATTTATCTGCTACTTTATTTATTGCACGAAAGAATTATAAAAAAAACGAATATATAGTTATAATATAATTATAACATCTTATAAATATGTTTTATTAGAACCAAGAACCATCTCATTTAAATCAATCTCATTTTTAATTAAATTTCTTATTTATTCTTTACATTTTCTTTAAATTTCCTCCAAATTCTCTAATCTTCACTGAACCTCTTTTAATGGGAACAAATCTTAAGGTGTCGTAAAATACATATATTCCTGGATATTTTTCAGAGATACTTAAATAGAAGTAAAATTACTACTATGTTACCATAAAGAAGTAAAATTATTCCATCGATTTTGTTTCGCGTGCCAAAATGGTTGGCGTTTTAAAGAAGATATTTATTGAAAACAATTGGACGCTAAAAATATTGTAAACTACTCGGATGTTATTGAAAAATTATTTTTTTATTTATAGCTATGAAATTAATAAAAAAACTACAAAAAAAACGGAAAAAAATAGTTCGATTACATATAAAAGTGTTAAAGAATGTAAGATCTTTCTGAAATGACATCTAGTCATTTAACTTTATATTTTTCGACGTAAAGAACTTGAGAAGTAAGTAATCGAATTTAGTAATACACAACTATATATAAACTTGACAAAAACATGTTTCTCTGTATTTTTTAATTTAAAAATCCTAGATGCCATTGACAAATACTATAGTCTCAATTTATTTTAACTATATATTCGAAGCTTAACCATTTTGTCGCCTTATTTCCTTGTGAAATTCTAGTTCTGCTTGGTATATGGTGTAACTTATATTATAAGTATTTGAAGCTATTTTAATTATTAAAGGACATTATCTTAGTTTTGTGTATAAATAAAAAAAATCTTCATATTAAGCACCGCTGCACTTCTGTTATTCTCATTCACAAGTATCTCAAAGCATTCTTTCAGTATAAGTACTAAACTTCCTTTTGCTAAAAGGCTCTGACTGAATCTATACTTCTATTTACATTCTATATTCTAAAGAATCTATATTCTATATCTCATCTATATTCTATATCTCATCTATATTCTATATTCTTTTTCTATTCAAATTGATATTCTTAAAAAAATATAAATAAATACTAATTTAGAAAATAAGTCGTATTTTCGAAGAACAAAGATTTTGTTATTGTTAATCCAGGAAAGTTATCTAATTGAAATATAAGGCAAAAATGCTTAATACACATAACTATGGAAAAACAGAAAAGTTTAACCTTAAAACTTAACTTAAAGTTTTACTTTAAATTTAAAACCGAAAGTTGGTGAAAACTAAGAATAGATGGTAATGACAATAATAGTAGAGATTAGGATAGCGATTGGAATTTGGAAATTTTTCTGACATTACGAGAAAAAACTATCTCATAATCCTCAATAAAAGTATCTTCCAAGGGAGAATTTAAATAACTTTGAATGGTTACTATTTCTTTCTTAAATTAAGTATAATAGAATTATATGGGGCATAAGTAACACAATTTCTTTAACGTATCAACATTAAAAGTAAAGCAGCCAGGGAACCTACTTAAATGGTAATTATATTTTTTTCCAATTGTTGTTCTAAAGGTTTTAAGTTTTGTATTAAGAAAAGAGATTTATAGATTCTAGATACTTTTGAAGGGTTTTCTTAATTTTTTTGTGTAACTCATGATGTAGAGAATCTAAACTTGATGTGCGAGCAATTACAAAATCTTGTCGAATTCAAATCAACGAATTAGATGTGGTAAAGGAAATTATTGCTTACTTTTGTCTATTTGAAATATATGTTTCGCATTAAATATATATTAATGAATAATGTACATTATATAAATTAAACACAATTTATATAATGTTATTAAACTTAATTGTTATAATGTTAATTTATATAATTTTCTGAATGAAGGTCAAATGAGTAGTGAAAGCTACTAACGGTTCGTAAACTACAGGCCATTAAAATTGCTACACCAGGAAGGCGACACACCACGAACGTGAAATTTGCAGGACGGATAAAGCATGTTGTTGTATGCAAATGATTAGCTTATCAGTGCATTTATGCAAAGCAGACGGCGGTAGTGACGCCTACAATGTGTATAAAAGAAGAGATTTGACAGTAAGTTTCTCATACAGAAATTGAATTTGAGCATTTTTCTTGGGTAAAAAAGTTTTTGTCATGCCTCGTGTAAGAAGGAGAATTGACTTCCAGGACTTGTCTGAGTTTGATCGAGGTCGAATTGTTGCATACCGGGGTTGTGGTTTATCATATCGAAGTAATGCTGCTCGCGATGGTCGAGACTGTTAGCAAAATATGGAATCGATGGGTTAATGACTGTCATATATTACCCAGGGCAGGATCTCAGCGGCTCCACATCACTAACAGCCGAGAAGGCAGGCATGCTTTCCACATGGCCTAAAAGGACCGTACAACAACATCACGAATCCTGAGTCTACAAATGGGGTCATTTACAAGATAACAAGCGTCTGCACGAACAGTTCGATGACGTTTGCAGCAGCATGAACTGTCAGCACGGCGACCGTGGCTTCGGCTACCCTTCACGCTGCATCACAGGTGCCTCCAGTGGTGTGATCAACGACGCACCTGGATGCTGGAAGGGCGTATCGTCGTCTTTTCAGACGAATCAAGGTTCTGTATACAGCATCATGATGGCCGCATCCGTGTTTGGCGACATCGTGCAGAAGGGCCATTGGTAGATTGCATTCGACATCGTCATACTTGCCCATCAGCTGGAATAATTTATGGGGTTCTATTGGATACACGTCTCCATCACCTCTTGTACGCATTGCCGGCTCTTTGAACAGCAGCTATTACATTTCTAATGCGTTAGGGCCAGTTGCTATGCCTTATCTTCAAGGCCTCCATAACGCTACGTTTCAAGGCCTACCGCAAGCACGACCGCAAGCTAGGGCAAAGCACGACCGCATGTTGTCCGCACTGTCCAGACATTTCTTGACACAGAACATGTTCACCTGTTGCCCTGGACATCACGTTCTCTTGATATCTCACCAATTGAATACGCTTGTTCAATGGTTGCCAAACGACTGCCACCCCACCACTACGGTCGATGAAATGTGGCATAATGTTGAAGGTTCATGGAAGGCTGTACCCGTCCATGCTATCCAATTTCTGTTCGACTCGATGCCCATGAGAATAACTGCTGTTATTGCTGTGAGGGGAGGCTACTCTGAGTACTGAATCCTATGGATCTATACATCCAAATATCCTGAAAATTTAATCACTTGTTCTTCCAACTATAATGTATGTACCCAATTTATATCATTCCGTTATTTGCATTCCTTCCTGGTGTAGCAATTTTAATGACCAGTAGTGTATTATTAATCATTTAAACAGTGTCATTCATTGACAAAAATGATAAACACTGGAATGGATGATTATTACACATGAAATATATGTACTTTACGACACAAAATTGCTTATATAAACCACAAGTCAAATACTTACGATCTTGGATCTCGACACACGGTTTCAGAAATTATAATGTATTTCACGTTTGACAGACATTCCTCCTATTCTTTCTGTTGCCTTTTGAAAGAGTGTAAGCCTTTATTTTTTTACCTTATCAAGGCAAATAACACTTCAACCCATATTATAGTGATGAAGGTATTGTTTCTAGGTATACAGGTTTCTAGGTAGATAAAAGAATTGTTTCTACATTATCTGTCAACGCTTGTTGAAAGTGATAAAATCTCATATGCAGCAGCCGCCTAATCCATGAAGCTAGAGGTGAGTCATTTGTCAGACTTTCTGCTATTTTTAAAATATATCAAAATTGAAGAAGGGAGTTGCCATGTTGACATAGTCGTAACTAGACAATGTTTATTTTTTCCTTATATTTATTGAACCTAAAGTCGATATTTTAAACAGAAAAAATGAAAACCTATCTTTGAAGAAATATAATTCTTCAAAATCAGTTTTTTCTTATTTTTTTATACATTTTTCTTAAAACAAATAAACAGTTATTAAGAATTATATAAATAGTAGTGTTCAATTAAATAACAATGAAAATTTAATCAAAAGAGGAAAAATACGTATTTTATTACACGGCATGCTTACATAAGTTGCAAGAGAAGTACATATGAATTTCACTCCAGCTGCGTAATCCATGATGCTATATTTAAACCATTTGCCAGACTTACTGCTTTTTTTACAATGTATCAAAATAGTAGAAGTGAATTGACACAGTCGTAACTGGACAATGTTTTAATCATATTTATTGAACCAAAAATCATATTTTATTTAGAAAAAATTGAATCCTAGTTTTCAAGGATTATATTTTCTCTTTTTATTACATTATTTTTTTGAAACAAATAGCAATTAATATGTATCACATGAATAATATTGTTCATTTAAAAAGATAACAATAAACAGATAGGAAAAATATTGCTACTCGTATTCTACTGTACAAATTGCTAGCATAAGTTTCAAGTCAAGTACTTCCGAATTTGATCCTAATCACTCGGTTCTTCGAAATAATAAATATGACATATTTGAACTCATTCCTCCTATCCTTTCTGGTATTATTTGGATAGACGTAGACCTTTTTTCTTTATCAGGGGGAATATTAAGTAACACTTCCTTTTCAATACTCATTATAGTAATGCGGGTATTGTTTATGACGTTTTTATCTATCCACGCCAGTTCCAGATAATCGATGTACACACACTCACCAGCGGTACATCCATGCAGCAAGAGCTAAACCAATTGCCAGATTTGGTAATTTTACAAAATGTCAATATTGTTAAAATAAGATGTCGTAGTCGTTGCAGGATAATTTTTATGGACCGTCATTACTGGACAATTTTATGATTAATATTGTTGATTTAGACAAAACTAAAACCAATTTGTAAAGGGTTTCCATTGATTGGTTTTTTAATTTTCCCTCTCTCTCTCACTAATATTACCATTATGTATTTAGTGATATTTGAACGACTAGAACAATTCAAAATACTTACCTTTTAGTTTTCTTTAACTAGATTCATTAAGAATTTAATTGGTCGTTCAGTGAATTGTAGCCTTATGCGTCAAACATTTATACTGTTTTGAAACACTTTTTTAAAATACAAAAATACATCTTTTATAATTTTCCTGAAAACAGATGGAAGTCTAAAAGGCATAAATATAACTATTTTAATATTTATATTAAAGATTGTGCAATACTTTCATTCATTTGGGGTACATTTTGTGGTATAAATTGAATCGGATAATGTGAATTATTTTTATTATGTTCGAAATCCAATTAAAGAATACAACAATATAGTTAAACAATATGTAATAACTACAAAAAATAACTAGGCTTAGGCATTTTTTATTTTTCACTACTTTATTTTTATTTATTTATTATTTAATCATTTATTTATTTATTTTTTTTCTTTACAATTTTAACTTATAAATTTTGATATTTTTGAAATCGGTGTCTTTTTTTCTATACTTTACGAAACGTTGGTTACGCAAATTATTACCCATTGACTGTAATTTGCAATGAGCATATGATCTTAGCATATTTATTTTTTACACTTAGCATATTAAGTTTTATTATATATATATATATATATATATATATATATATATATATATATATATATATATATATATATATATATATATATATATATATATATATAAGTTTAAAATGAAGATAAAACAAAGGTAAATTACAGACAAATGAAAAAAGGAGGGGGAAAAAATAATGACAAACAACTGGGGAAAGAAAAAGAATTTATTAATAATTAAAAAAAATATAAATAAAAAAAAATATATATATATATATATTAAAAAAAAGGATAAAGTTTTTTTAAAAACCGGAAAATAAAAGATATAATCTTTTCATCAGCCCACACGATTATATCCGAAAAAGAGTGCTTTCTAATATTGTATTAATATAGCCAAAGCAAAATATATCAATACAATAGTGTGAGGAGCACTAAAAAAATTTATAAAAATTACGACAAAAAAAAATTAAACACAATAAGTAAAATAACACGTAAAAACAGAAAATAAAAAATAAAGGAAGAGCAGAATAAAACAAAATCTATAAAGCGAGCAGTGAAAAATAGCGAACTTACATGAACGGGAAATTTTTCAAGAATGATTTGAAATGTTTACGTAACAAGATTGCCAGATTGCAAAATATGAAAACTATGAAAACAAAAGCGCAAATTGAGTGTAACTTATCTTATGAGTTCTATTTACTTGCAGCTTATGCGCAATAAATGATACTTATTGTTTTGTTTTTTTTCTTCTTTTTTTGTATTTATTTATTTTGCTGTATATATATATATATATTTCAAAATTTTTGACTATACAATATTTTTGATTTGATTTAATAATTTAATATTTTTTTTTTTTTTTTTTTTTTTTTTGTTCTCTTCTCGCAACCGAATCCAGATGAACATTCCAATTGGATCAACCAAAAAGACCAACATACCCTTCAAATAACAATCCCAGTAAGTATTGCTTTGTTTTCTTGGACAATATTAATCATTATGTAAATGCTCGCGGAATTTTCAATTACTCTATATTTTAATTTTCATTAACTCTGCATTACTATAATATTTCATGAAATGGAAAAATATGTTTCTAGTATTATAGCGATATATGTTTCTACTATTATAGTATTATAGCGAGTGCAATTTTATAATAATTTTTGCATTTCGAAACAATAACTCATAAAGTTTCAAATCCTAACTTATTAAATGATTAATTAAGAGTCTACATAACATCATTTTCTTCAAACATATCACAGATTTCTTTTACATAACCCTTTTATAGGCTGGAAACCATTAACTATTTTGCAACCTGAAATTTAAAAAAAATATTAAATTAAATAAGAATATTAATATTAAATTAAAGCTCAAAGTGCTTGCTTAATCAAATATTTTTCAATGTATAAAAACAATGCTATAAATAAATATTTGTTCTTTTTCTTTATGAGAAACATTAAAATTACACATTTGATATAACATTACATTTGATATAAGTAAAAAAAATAATATCAAATCTCCGAATAAACACATATTTCTTAGATGAAAATATTGTGTAAGAAACACGCAATATTTTTTCCTGATGAAGATAGTCATATTTATATAAATAAAACTATTTCACAAAAAATGCACATCCTACATTTGTTTTAATAGGATTTCCTACGTTTGGTCTTTACCTAGTAATCAGGATGAAAGCAGAAAAAAATTTAAGTGCTTTATATATAAGGCAATAAAAAGTGCAGTTTAAGGTTTGTAACGCACATTTCAACAGCAAGAAAGTAAAAAAGAAAGCCGTTTTTATTATTTTATTTAGACTTTCTCCAAACTGCTTAGGTGCACTTGTAAAATGCTAATGAAAACTTTTATATATGTAAACAAATAAAGATTTTTTTGTAAAATTCATTTTATGATATGCTGTATACTTTACGATAAGTGAACTTTTTACCTACATCAATATTAAAAAGGAAAAATATTTAGTCTAGATTATTTGTTGTTCAGACATGCAACGCATTAGCACTTACTGCAAAGAAACATGAGAAAAATAAAGAACCGATAATATGATGCTGAAGACCTCCTTTAATGAATAATTTCAAATAAAAAGCCTCTTATTTCATATTTTAGAATAGCCATTAGCAGTTATTTTCTTAAATAACTTTTTGATTGTCTATTTAAACAATATGTTTCGAGCTATCAAAATAAATTCATGAACTGATATTAAATTAATTTTTAATAATATAATTTTCTTCTACAATACAATATTTTAAACTACTAAGAAATGAGAAATATCTATTAAAGCTGAAATTTATATTTATGGAGCTTTGATTACTAATTAGAGGCATTTTTTAAATACTTTAAAATAAAATAAGAGCAAAAATGGATTTTTGAGAAAAATGCCTCAGAATACAAGAAAATTAAAAATTTCGCTAAAGTTGTAAAGAAGAAGCTAAAGAAATGTAATAACTATTAAAAAATTTCAAACATCAATTAGTTTCTTTATTGGTTAAGTCTATAGAATTTTTAAGACAACAGTGTCTTATTTTATTACCGTATCAAAAGTTTTTTTTAAAGACTAAAGACGAAAATGTGATAAAATATAATGCATATCGTTAACATTTAAAAAAAAAATGCATATTTGGTACGGAAAAAACAATATAATTGAAAAAAAAAATGACGAGGACAAAAAACGATCGACAAAACAGCAAAAATGAAATGATTTTATTAAAAATATATCAACTAATCTCGGATTTATTTTGTCATCAAATGATTTAATTAACACTTTATTAAAATTTTTTGATTGCAGTTAGATTATTAATTTATGGATTCGAATTTGTTAAATATAAATCAAAAATAAAAAATATAATTAAGACTGTAAAAATAAACTGAATACTTGCATATTTTTTAAGTACCTCATTCTCATTTCTTGGAAAAATTAATTTTACTAGTAATAAAATGAAATGGGAAAAATAGTACAGCATAGGTGAAATATAAATTTGATAGACAGAGTACTAAGTAGAATAAAAAATACGTAGAAAAGCATTTAGAAAAGTGCTAAAGATAGGTAGAAAAGTAATATGTTTTTAGAAAAATATAAAGTATGGGCAGAAAAATAATAGATATAATATAAAATTCAAATGGGCAACATTTTTAACGTTTTTATCTATTTTTGCCTTGTGATAAATGATATAACCACAAGAATGCAACATTTCAAAAATAATTATTTGTAAAATTTCCACTCTTTTAAGTTAGCTAAAAAATTAATTCTTTTAATAAGATTATAGAAAGAATTTATTTTAAAATGTAACTATTTGCAGAATAATTTAATATTATCCATACTCAAATAACAAAGCACATATATGTTCAATTGAAAGTTAAGTATCTAAACAATTAAGCTAAATATAACTAACACTACTAATACCATGGGAGGTGATAGCAGAACAAAAGAAGACTAAGCTGTTTCAAGGAGATTAAGACGTTTCGGGAAGAGAAGATAAAAGTTTTAACACTTGTTTAGAGAAGGTTCCTTCAAAGAAAAATGTTTCTCATTCATTTTATTAGAAAATAACTTTCTCAACGTAATACTAACAGCACTATAGTTAAACATTAACGAACATAATAAAGTACTTAACTCAAACACAATTTTAATCACATTTAACAAGTTTTTAACTTAAAAGGTTTTCAGATCTTATTCATTTTATGTAGTGTTTTTACTTAGAAAATAGTCCTAAATAATCATAAACATTTCAATTCAAATTTCGTTATTTTTATTTCAATTTGGAAGAAAAAAATACACATCATTCGATAACGTAACATAAATAAAAATTTTCAAATAAAAAATTAAGAATTCCATTCTAAATTTGCTGCTGTTGTTGATTCTAAGGTAACTTGGCTATACCAGGAAGTCTGCTCGGGGAAGCCAAACGAATCTAAAGCAGAGGGTACGTTTGTTGTTTTTCAGTACCGCCATCTATTGCCAAGAATACGAATTCAGCCACACACACGCCACAGCTTGTATGTAGCGTGGACCCAAACATGCATCCATTCATTCCTCCATAGATTGTAATTCTGACATGAAACAGAGAATGATCGATATCCAATGCATTTAGTACCCAAAGAAGGTATGATTTGATATGGGAATATGAAGAACTTTGTAACCGGACAGAATTAATGTACACCCGTCACCATTTACTACATGAGGAGTTTTCGGTCGAAAAATCGAACTCATTGGACATTGCCCCAACGCTCTACTAACCAGACTCCTCAGGCTTATTCCCAATTTATAATTAGCTACTAAAACAGTCCCATTTTTATTGTCACGAATTGTTATTTTGTTCTTACTACATTTCCAATACCTTTTTAGATTTATTAAATTAATTTTAAAAAAAATCTGAATCAAAAAATAGTTAGAAGTGTTGCGATGTTGAGTTAAGACTTTACTTAATGCATTTCTCCTTATTAAATAATTTACCATAATATAACAATTGTCATGAAAATTGTGTCTAGGTCTAGTGCATTTTCTTTGAATTACTATTAAAATTTTTCTAGTAACGAAATTTATAATAAATAGTGTTTATATTTTTTATGATTTCAAATATTAAAAGAAATAATAAATCTGAAACTTGATACGAAGAATTGCTAATCTAACGAAGAATTGCTAATATCTAATAACATCATACACAAGTTCGGGGAGTACAGAAACTGGTTTTCTTATCGGTTTTGAAAGTAATGACAACCTATCTACAAAATGACATAAAACTAATTTTTAGCATATGGGATACCGTGGTATTTAGGTCATTTAGTTCTGAATAGAACTCAGTGGGATTTAAATATCACCAATGCAATAGATATAGTAATTTTATTTTCGAAGAAGTTAAATAAAATAATTAATAGAATTAAAAAAAAAAAATTTATTTTTCAATTTCAGGTAACTTATTATTTAAAATTCGCTTTAAATAATGCAAATTAAATGCCTGATTTCTTTTACAAAAAGTATTAAATCTGAAAAAGCATGAAATGTAGGACAAAAAACTTGAGAGGCAGATAATTGCAGGTTTCTTTTCTTAAGAGCCTGAAACTGACACCAGATTGAGAAATGGGCATTTTAGCTGTCTTCAGAGGAGTCAGTTGACCCCTGCAGTTAAAGGAAACCTACCTATTTTAGCGGGAGTGCCAGTAAGTGATTGATATGTGGTATCTTCTTCAGCTTAAGAAGGAAAGGTCTTTATTCAAATATTTTAGAAATTTAGAAAGCCAAAAAACCTTTTTAATCTGAAATACTTAGATATATAGTATATTTCATTCGAAAACTTAAGTTCATTGTTACTGAGTTAATGCATGTTATTCCTGTTTTAAGAAAGTTATAAAAATTATTTATAAGGAGAAATTGCGTATAAACTTTAATTAAAAAATTTTATATTACTTTAAAGAGTTAGAAATACTAATAAAGAGTTTTCCTTAAATGCTTCTGCGGAATATATCAAATTTAGATTTTTTGTTAAATTTTGCATAAATTTCTTTTGTTTACCTTTAATTCCTTAATCTTACTTATAATCATTTATATTGTAAAGAAAGTTTAGGTTTATTTTAAACTGTTCCTTTAAGAATTAAAACCTTAAATAATCAGTTGACCCACCTATGAAATATATTTTCTGGTGAAACCCACCATTTACACTCTTAAAATGAATGAATGATTTCCCCTACTCAAAAAAGAATTAAATTTTTTTAACTCAACTTGAGTGAATTACACTCTTATTTGAGCGAAATTTTTGCTTTGCGTTTACCCAAACTTGAGTGGTATTTATTTAAGCAATATTTGAGTGCTTTTAGCTCAAACTTGAGGGATTTATTTATTATTTAATTGTGTGCGGGCTATAAGCTGTAATTTCTATGATTTTATTTCAAAAAGCAAACGATAATAAATCTAAATGAAATTGTTATGTTCTGTAATCTAAATAGATTGTGTCTTCACTTTTATTTTACGTTTTGTGGCGCAACTACCACTACAAAAAATAAACATCAATTCACTGGTATATAACACATGCTAATCATTGGTGACCTCCGGACGTGATTTGAACACGCAGTAACGCCCACTTCGATCTGGTATCGCCTACTTCGATGGATGGTCTACTTTGAACAGTTGCAGGGGTGAAAGCGAGACGGAAAAGAGGAAAGGCTGATAGTAAAACCTTTTCAGTTATAGCTAGTTTTGGGGAGGAGTTTACTTTTTCTTTTATTAAACTATTAAAAAAAGAAGCAGTTTTATATATATGCTAAAATTATAAAAGAAATCTTGACAGTTACAGATATTTTATTTTTTTCGAAAAAAATGCTGGAATGAAATGTCTTACGTACCAGTTTTTTCTCTTTTTCGTCTTGCTATATAAGCGCTTTCAGCCATGAACAGTTGAACAGGATGTGGAGCTTGAAGGTTGGTGGGCCATAATTGACTCCTGTGAAATTTTATTTGATTCCCTACGCAGCATTTGTGCGAGCAGGTTCTGTTAGATTTTGATCTTGTGTTGTGATTTTGTGATAGTCGGTCCCGTCTGGGCAGGCAACTGCATTTGCTACCGTGCCATCCGGCACATTGGATTACTTCATACCAAAAAGGTCTTTTTCAAGACAATCGAACTATCTCGCTATCGTCTCTTTCAAGGCACTTCTACTCAACTTAAAACGTATGTTTGATTTTTATATTTCGATTGCTCTATTACTTAATTACTGCGTATTTTAATTTATATTTGAGCTATCATGGAGATACTTTCCGTCACACGGCTCTGCCGTCGAAGGCCCACTGGGCGCTGGCGTGACTGTTCTCCAGGAGGCTAGGCCTATACGGCGCAGCTTAACTGCCCTCCCAGGTGATTAGCTTCGCGATCGTTAATTATATTACTTCAAACACTTTTTATCTTTTTGTATCATGGCTAACTATTATCCCAAAGAGCAATCGATGGATTATTTTGGTACTCATTCTCGCAAAGAAAAATACTTAAATGAGATCGCTGATATACAGCCTTAAATACAAAGGCTTAGTAAGGAAGAGCAGTGCCCTTACGTTATATATCAAAGAAAGCAGCTTATTGATAAGCGCGAATTCATGCTAAACCTTATAAGTTACTCTAAAAAAAACCTTTGAATACACAAACTATGAGCAATTAGAAAAACCTAATAATCTATCATTAGGATTTTACGATGATTCAAAAACAAGCCGAATTAATAAAAACAATATGGCGCTAGGGAAGCCGCCACATGAATTAAATGCAACTCCCACGGGAGAGGATTTCACTGTAGTTACTAAAAGAGCTAAGCCCAAATCTCCAAAAGTACAAAAACCAATAGAATTGAATAATAAATTCAATAAATTAAATGATCAGAATACTGAAAAAATTTTCATATTAAATCTAAAATTCCAACTAAAAGCATGACTTCGAATCCAAGCCCACCAAAGAGATTTTCGGCCAATAAGTGGGCCGATACACCTAAGACCTCAGCCAATGGCAATCAGCCATTGATCCTCAGAAAAATAATACTAGAAAACTTAAAAGAGAGAAGTTCTGAGCCAAAACGCAGATTATCGGGGGAATTTAATTATTCTTCCAAGCAATTAAACGATAAAAATAGTGACAATGAAATAGGAAAAGAGGACAATGATTTCCCCCCACTTCCCCCAATGGAAGATGATGAAATCATGGATACAAATACTCAATCACACAATGCTAACCCTAACATTTTACCATCTCAAATTACTAGCTAAAAACATGAAAATGGTGTAAACTTTATCTCAAAAAATAGAACCCCTCCTATAATTATCAAAGATCCGGAATTCATATGGATCAGATTTGTAGAAGACCTTAAAAATATTGACATTACTGATTCTAACTATCATGGGAAATCTTTCTCTGATAATTTTAAGATATACGCACACGACAATGATACCTGCCAAAGGATCATAAATCTGCTCATCATAAAAAATATTAAACACCACTCATTTATTATTCCAGACAACAAAAAAACTCAGAGTTGTAATTAGGGGTATACCCCGCAATATTGATCGAATGCGAATCGAAAACGAACTTCAAGATATACATGACCTCAATGCTACAGTTACCCAAATGACTAGACGAAGGGAAGGGAATAAAATTCTTCTCCCACTCTTCCTTGTTACCCTTCCGGCCTGCGATTATTCCAAGAAAATTTTCGATATTCAACGTAATATTAACCTTGATATTAATATAGAAAGATATAGAGGCAAACCTGGCCCCTCTCAATGCCATAGGTGCCAACAATGCCATCATTCGGCTAATTTTTGTCACCACGAACCCAGATGCCTAAAATGCGCCGCTAATCATTTTGCGCATGAATGCACCAAACCAACAAATACTAAAGCTATACATGCGTTTTATGCAACGGAGATCATACGGCTAACTACAGTAAATGCCCTAAAAGACCAGCATTCATACCAAAAAATATAAAACCGAACCCCCGTCCACAATTCTATTCCAATAGAATCGAGGCAGGCAAATCCTATGCTGATACGTTAAAAGACCTCGAAAAAGAGGAAACAGAAGCAATCAAAAATCAACTTGATGAAACCCTAATAGAAGCAAAAACAATAATTGGTCAGCTCACAGCTCTTATAAGCATGGTCAAAGAACTAAATATTGACCAAAAAATTTCACAACTAATATCAGCCAGCAACTCAATCCCCCATAATGTCTAATACACCCAATAACATTAAAACAATTACTATCAACCTATGGAATGTAGACGGACTAAAATTTAAAATTTATGAACTAAAAGATTTCCTACTGGAACTAGATATAGATTTATGCCTGGTCACTTAGACACATCTAAATCAACAAACAAAACTAAATATCCCAAACTATGACACATTTAGGTGTGATCGCACCAAATATAAAGGCGGCGGGGCCGCAATACTCTCTAAAAGGCATCTCCAGGCAAATTTTTATAACTCTGATAACAATAACGGCTTTGAGCAAGTTACAATAATTATTCATCTCAACAATAAGCAATATAAAATTACATCACTTTACAACCCACCTAATAATATTCTTACTGAAGTAGATATTAATAACCTTTTTAAAGACAACATTGATACCATCGTTGGAGGTGATTTTAATAGTAAACACACTATTTGGGGATGCCGAAACAATAATCGAAATGGTATTGCCCTTCATAAAATTATTTCTAATGATAGTCTTAAAGTAATAGCCCCCATATCACCCACATACTATCCATGTTTTACAAATCATAGACCCGATATTCTAGATTTTTTTATAACCAATTCTAAAACTCTCTTTATAGCAGACGTAATGAATGATCTCTCATCAGATCACCTACCCGTAATTGCTACCTTTTCAGAAAAAATCAACAATTATCAACAACCTATAAAAATTACAGACTGGCAACTTTATACTAACATCCTTAAAACAACAGATTTGCCTGAATCTCAAATTAACAACCCAATTGACATAAATAACTCTATCTTTAATATTAATAAGCAGATTCTAGCAGCCCACAAAGAGGCCACAGAAGAAAAAATTAAAATACACCATTATATGAAACTACCAACCCATATTAAACAACGCATACAGTATCGAAATAAAATAAGGAAACAGTGGAGAAAATCCTTTGACCCACAATTAAAAACAATGATAAACAATATTAATAAAAAGATTAAAAAACAATGCCAAGAACATCGGAACGAAACTTGGGCTGAAAAACTTGAATCGATAAATACTGAAGACAATTCTCTCTACAAATTAACAAAAAATCTCAAAAATTATAAAATTGTCAACAAGACAATCCACGGTAAACAAGGTCTCGTTTACTCGGCCCTTG
The DNA here is from genome assembly GCA_949128135.1 of Parasteatoda lunata. Lineage (NCBI taxonomy): Eukaryota > Metazoa > Arthropoda > Arachnida > Araneae > Theridiidae > Parasteatoda > Parasteatoda lunata. The sequence continues at coordinate 72,572,426 of OX421972.1, read as the reverse complement.
AAAAGGCCGAGGCATTTGCAGACACTGTGGAAGACCAGTTTTCAGAAAATACAAATAACAGTGATGCTGACTTTGAAACTATCGTTTTCAATGAAAATAGACTTTTTCAATAATAATAGGCCTAACAACAGTCTTGAGCCAATTGATTCTAATGAAACAAATTCGATTATCAAAAAATTTAAATCTAATAAAGCACCAGGTGGTGACTTAATTACCAATAAAATGATTAAAGCCCCCCCTCAAAATTTCATTATTGAACTTATCAAAATCTTTAATAAATGCCTTTCACTTTGTTACTTCCCTGAAAAATGGAAAGAAGCAACGATTATTCTTTTTCTCAAACCCCTTAACAATCCAGTCATGCCGCATAATCATAGGCCCATTAGTTTATTATCTACAATTAGCAAAATGTTTGAAAATATCCTCTATAACAGATTTAAAGACAAACTACATTTACTTCCTAACGGACAATATGAGTTCAGGAGTAAACTCAATACCACCAAACAACTCACTAGAATTATTGACTTTATCGGCCAAGGCCTTAAAAATAAACAAAAATCAGCATTCCTTATGCTCGATGTCACTAAGGCATTCGACAGGGTCTCGCATGCTGGTCTTATCAACAAATTAATAAATCTTAACTTTAATACTGATCTCATATTTAAGTCATACCTCCACCATAGACATTTCAAAATTCGATTAAATGATAATACCCTCTCAACTAAAAGAATTATTTAGGTAGGAGTTCCCCAGGGAAGCATCCTGGGACCTATTCTTTACTTATTTTACACATTTGATTTTCCAATAGATAAAAATGATCATAACACCCTGACGGCCTTCTTCGCTGACGACACAGGTATCATTGTAAAATCTAAATCCATTCCCAATGCCATTAATAAACTCCAAGAAAAGATCTATACTTAAGAAAACTGGTGCTCCAAATGGAAAATTGAAATTAATGCCAAGAAATCAAACCTCCTATTAATTAAAAAACCCAGAAATGTTGCAATTCAACAAAATCTTAAATTCTTTGATAATAATTTACCCATTGTAGATAAAGCCATTTATTTGGGACTAACCATTTTATATTTTATTTTATAACCGTCGTTGAACAGCCGACCCAACTTAATGGGTTTACGGCTACTACTGTTCAACTCCGTAGCCTTGTAATTTTGAACCCAATCCAGAAGACAAGGGAACTCCTGGATCGAGTATTGGGAGAAATTTGCATTCGTGGAGGACGTTTTGATGGAGCTAACCCGCATTTGCGTTACATGGAGAGGAAGACCACGAGAACCTCCCACGGTTAGCCTGACGGCAAGGGGACTCTAACCCATGATCCGTGTACCACTTAGGATATTTCACGTCAGCACTGTGGTCAGTGCAAGCCGGATGCGGAATTCGTATCGACTGGGATTCGAACCCGGTTCGCCTCATTGGAAGGCGAACGCTCTATCCCCTGAGCCATCGCGGCTCGGGACTAATCATTAACAAAAACCTGAATTGGAAGGACCATATAAATTACATCTCAGCAAAAGCATCTAATATTTACAATAAACTCAAATGTTTATTAGGCCCACATTCCAAATTATCACTTAAAAATAAAAGATTCATTTATATAACACATATCAGGCCTATTTTAACTTATGCATCACCAGCTTGGTGCAATTTAAATAAAGCCCAATCTAAGAAACTTAATGTATTTCAAAATAAACTTTTGCGTAGACTCAGTGGAGTCCCATATTACATCAGAAATAATGCAATATCCATAGAGATTTCCAGCTAAAAACATTAACTGAAACTATCACTGATCTTAATGCTAACTTTTTCAACAAAGCAATAAATTGTGATATTGCAAATTATAATAAAATATTTCAATCTGAAATGCTCATCGAAGATGCTAAAATTAGGCCGTTAGCGCACTTCTTCACGAGTGACGCAATTCTCTCTAATAACTTTAAAATTTCAAGATTTAAACCCTAAAATATAATGTTAACTATATTTTTATCGAACAAAAGGCCCTTTTTTAGGGCCTAAACTTACATGCATTTTTCTCTTAGTTCATCAATCCCTCACTATCTGAACTGGCGCTACAAAAATACTTGTACCAAGGGTACATTAGCCCCACCCCGACCTAAACTCCTGGACCAATCAGATAACAGCATCTTTCCAACACAATCTGAAAACTTTTCTTCTTGCTTAATCCTTTTTTACCAGCTACCACATCATGATAGTAACATCTGAAGATCACCAAGTTGATGATGAAGAGGTAAAAGGCCCCTTCGGGGTCTAAAGGCCTCAGCCAAACCAAAGACGACGACAGTTGAACAATATCAGATTTAACTGTAATCATACAGAGGCCCTACTGCCAACACTCGTATTTTTTTTCTTTACCAAATGCCAATAAGTCTCAACTACCTTTTATATGAACAGATGAATGAGTGAGATGCCCGCTTCGCAGGCAGGCACTCTAATGCAACACCTATACATATAATCACTCAAACTCGAGTGGAAACGATCCACTCAAGTAATACTGAAAATCGCTCAAACACGAGTTAAAATCACTCAAGTTTGAGTGAAAACGATCTACTCAAGTAATACTGAAAATTACTCAAACACGAGTGAAAATAACTTGAGCTATTTCTATATAACTCTTTCACTTGAGTTATTTTAAGTCAAGAAGAGAAGGCCGCTTTTTTCTAGATGAAAGAGTTAAATAGCACTCAAGTTGAGTTATTTTCACTCGTTCATTTTAAGTGTGTAAGCGTAGCTTCACTGCGCAGTTAAATTTCTTTTTCATGGATTCGAAATCATGCTAGTTGTAAATAATTAAAAAGCCGTATAGTTTTGTATTAATAGATTTTAACAATACTATTTGTAAATAATTAAAATGCCGTATAGTTTTGTATTAATAGATTTTAACAATACTATTTGTAAATGAGTAAAAAGCCGTATAGTTTTGTATTAATAGTTTTTAACAATACTATTTGTAAATAAGTAAAAAACCGTATAGTTTTGTATTAATAGTTTTCAATAATACTATTTGTAAATGGTTTCAAAACCGTCACGATAAAAAGTATTATTTACCATAAATTTTGCGATTAATTAGATGAATGAACTGCTGCCTGATATTTTAACGTAATTTTAAAATGAAGATTTTAGCAGTGTAGAATAAAGATGTGTAATACATAAGAGATACTTTAAAACTGCATATCAAACAGAAAAAGTATTTACTGCTGCATAAATCTTTTTCTTGTGTAAAAATTTCAATTTTTTTCTCATATTTGTTTGAATCTCCCAAAAAGAAATAAATAAAAAGATCTTCCTTCTTTTATTTTCGTTATATTTTTTAAGGAAAATTAAAGTCAATCTAAGGTTAAAATGGAAACAAAATAAATATTTTTTTTTTAATTTCATACTTTTATACACTAAAAATATCAAAGAACAAGCAAAAGCTAATTTAAATATATTTAAAAAAAAAAACGTTATGCGGGTAAAATATATTAAGCACAATCCGAGTGTCACGTCGCCGAAAACGAATCTATTTCTAGAAACCCCCATAACCATCTTAATGGAAGAAGTTGATTTCCTATTTATTTAATTTATATTTAATTAAAATTGTCCATTGTGAAAGTGGCTTAATATGTTCTGCCATAACAAATAAGTAATATAAAATGCGTTTATATAATATTATATTTTCTTCCTGAGGTACACAGAAAATGATATTTAATTTTATGCCACTTTCTAAAAAAAGTTTTCAACCTCAACTGAGGTATGGTTATATAATTTTAAATATATTTAAGGTTGTCCATCAAAATCACGTTCACATTAGAAATTTTGGAAGACCTTAAATTATTTTGTAGAAATTTTGGAAAAACTTTACATAATACCCACTTGAACCATATTATCACGTAACTCGATCCCTGTTAAATTTCCATACAAAATACATTGAAACAGTTTAGTTCAAGTTAGCATGGTATTAAAACGAAAAAGACAGATGGAACCTTTTTCGCCCCTTTCGTTTTTCGTTGCTCCAGCATTCAAGAAATATCTTACTGACAATCACGGGCAAAGCCGTATTTTTGCTTTTTCAAAATTTTATCCAATTCAACTGCTTATTTAATAATCCATACCTTACGCTATAGCACGCTGTATGTGAAACCTTATGCGATGAGCGACGGAAAGGGCCGGAGTGTCCCCTTGAGGTATTTTGGTAGGTACCTTATAACTCCAGGTTTCTTTGAATATAAGTTACCCTTTAGTAAGTCTAAGGTAGTCCTGTTTCTTTAAAAAATGAGTGTAGTTAAACATATATCTAATTATTATTTATAGATAAGAAGTGAGTCGATTTCTAAGAAAAGTATAATTCAAAAGTCTTTGTTCCATTTAATCAACCTTATCATTAACTAAATCAAATAAAATGTCATAGAATTTTGATCATCAAGTCGCTAAAATATTTTTATTAAGTTAATTGTGATTACTTTTTAAGATTTTGGATATCTAATTGACCTAGGAGGGTCCTTACTTGCTCTTTCAAAATTTCTAAATATACAGTATCGCTCAGTATTTGTAATCTTAAAAGTAAATCGAATTTGATTGAGATTGTGGTCTAATGTATCGTTATTAAGACCCAACTTTGAAATTAATATTAATATTTAAAAATGTTACACTGCAAGACATTTGGGATCAAATTGCAATATAAAGGTCCAGCACTTTGGTATTCGTAAAATCTATTTTGCCCTATAATATTATAGCATAATTTTTGAAGAAGTGTTTATTTAGTAAGAGTTTTTCTGCCGTTTTATGAGAATTATTACTGAGAAAATTACGGTATTAAGCAATAGGAACTCTCTTAGCAAATGGTATACAGAAGGAAGTCGGACTCGTCGCTGAGACAGTCGCTCCCCAAGCACAGGAAAATTACAAAATATGTTGATAGCAGCAACAAAAACAATAAATAAAATTTTTATTGAAATATTTTTACAGCACATGAATAAGTTAATGATTATGTCATTCGTGACCGTTTATAGGTAAAAAAAAACATATAATTTAGATTAAATGCAATAGCAAATGCAAGAAAAAAAGTAAGAGTTAGTTAAAATTTCATAAATTATCGTACAAAAACATACAGAGTAAGTTCGACAGGAGCCCTTGTAATTTAAAGGAATTACAGCATGATAAAAGGAGAACTGCCGAAACAGAAAATAACACCGACAAATCACAACAAATAATTAAGTCAATAAAATTAAAAGATAAAATATTAAAGTAGAAATAGCGAAATCAAATTTTATATTCCATAACATGTTAAGGTAAAAATGAATCCGATAAAAGTACCTGTGCTCAGGGTGCCCGTACTTTTCACCGTAATTTGATCCTCGTTTTTTACAGTGCAGCCAAAAGTAAGGCCGATATTCCAAATACCTTGATTTAATTGCGAATAATAATTTTATAACATCAGTGCCAAAATGTGCCTAATATATTAGACATTATTAAAAATAGCAATAAATTAGTGAATTCTAAATTTGATTGGAATTGATACCACTGGAAACAATTTTTTATCATTATTCATAATAAATGCACGAAGAAGATTTTTCGCGTCTAACAAAATTAACTAAATGATGCATAGCCCTGCGAGGTAAAAGTCATGCTACTCTAAGTAATTGGAAACGAGGAAAACTACTTTTATCAGTAAGTATTCAGTTGAGGATGCTGAGAGATATGTTACACACGACTTCGACTGCTCTCTTCCTGTGTTGAAATAACTGCCTTTTCTTCATCTCTTGTGGTTTCCAGTACAACAACAGTTGGAAAATAATTTCTTTTCTTTCGATTTTGTGTTCTTTTATAAGGAAATTAAATTTTTAATTTGAATCCTCTGTTTAGAAACTGGTTTCATAGGAGTATGTTTACTGAGAATAAGGCAACTTAAAAGAAGTTTCGAAAGGAAACAAAAATCTTTTTTTAAAAATAAACTTCAAAACCTATGTTGAATTTATATGTGGTTAATATTTATCATAAATGTACAGCTTGTTTGAATTTGTTTGCATAGACTGCTGAATTTAATGTAATTGTAAGGACTTTTTCTTAAGTATATTATTTGTGGGTAACAAAAAATTGCAGTTACGTTTTGCATGCATTGCATGCTTACTTACTATTTTGAAAAGCATATCTCCATTTACACAAGACGAAACAAAGTTAAACACTCCAGAAAATGGTTAACTTTATCGTGTTTTTAGCTCAATGGAAAAATCTCAAAACTCGGTAGTTCTTACAAAAACGCTTTGGTAATGATCTTGGTAAAAGAAACCATAAAATTTAGCATTATAATATGTGATAAAAAATTAATAATTGTAGAAAAGTTTGGTATTTTTTTAATCATTATTGCTTAGAGAATGACGTAAAAACTATTTATTTGGCTGAATCTATTTTCCAGTTTTGCATTTTTAACTAAATATTTGGTAATAAAAACTATAATTTTCGAACCAGAATTTCCGGCAAACCGGAACATCTGAAAAAAAGAACTACCAAGGAAATGTTTTGTAAATAACATATATTTTGGTTTCATTATCAAAATTATGATTTTTTTTACAAAAAATATCTTCATCATACAGTACGGCAATTTCACCAGAATTTTTCCCCATTTGCTGATATAGGGGAATTTTAATCGCGTTTTCATATGATTGTAACTGTTTTGCGTCTTATTTTTGAGGAGAAAAAAATCCTTTTTTTTATTTGTTGTATTTATGTTGTATTTATGTTTTAAAATACCTTGACTTCTTCATCCATTCTTTCCCATTTCATTAGTTATATTTGATTTCATAGCAAATTACTTTTTATTACATTCTTATTTTTATTTATAAATATTCCAATTTATATTTTTATTTATAAATATGTCTTCCAATATTTATTTTATCAATAATTAATAAATAAATGATGAAAAAAACAAAAGTAAAAAGTAATAAAAAGATTATTGATATCTATTATCAAAAAATAATCCGTAAAAAAACAAAAAAAAAATCTAAACTTTTTAAAACAAAATTGTTTATAAAGGAAATAATAATAAAAACCAAACTACTTCGAAATCCATTAACAAAGCAAAATAGAATTTAAACTGCTTCATAATTACTCGCATTCATTGAGTTAAATGTATAAGATTTTTAACGTTTACTTAAGATTTTAACTAACATTCTTTAGAAATATGCTATTCATCTCAACTTATTTACGTAGTATTTTATACATTTTAATTTTACTTTTATCTTAGTTGAAGAACTTATTTTGATTTGAACAACAATACATTAAAAATAAAATTTCATTCTTTTCAAACATTTTACATACAATTATGAGAATAAATGTCAAAACATGACATACACTCATAAATTGGAATAAACTTTTTGGTTAAATGACAGAATACTTTCAAAAGACACAAAAGATAAAATTTTAAATGAATGTCATAGTTTCATTTCATGAATGTAGTTGAGATTGAAAAAAAAAGCTATAATTTCAGAACGTGGGTTTATTTGTTGTAATTAAGATTTTCCTCTTTACCATCATAAGACCTTTCGTACTTTCTTTCCACAAAGCATCAAACATTTCTCTTAATTAAAGTTTAGAGTTTGGTCACAGCTGTATGATCTGAAGTTTATATCACTCTGGAAAAAACTGCTAAGTTGAAGAAGTATTTCTTTTTCGTTTTAACTCTCAGCTGGTTAACGATAAAGCAACAATATTTATAAAAATGTATAGGGAACTTCAGGCAGTAATAAATCAAAAATAAATATAAGAAAAAGATTAAAGTTTAGCGTTATTTTTATACATTTGGTCGAGTATCTAAATTATATTTTATAAGATTTTTTAATCGAGTTCATCTCATGAAAATGTTTAAAAATCTATGTCACAAAGAAATCCATTACAATTTATCAATATCAAAACACAACAAGTAATTGTAGTTTTATGACTTCGCGTAATTTCACACAAAAACTAAAAATTTGAAAGTAATTATATCGATTCTAAATGTTTATCATACATTTCAGCTAAACATGAATATTTTTATTTAATTAAAGAGGTAATTCTCATTTCCTTTCTGTCGAAATAATTATGGCTTGTATCAGAACTTGTATAGCGTAGAAAAGAAGTTATGCAAAACAACAATTTAACTGCGAAGCATTTCCTAGTATGATACTATTCTTTTTACAGTGTAAAAAATTCCGGATCAAATTACAGTATATAGTGCCGGTACATTGAAAGCATCATCTGAGAAATCAATTTTATCATAAAATCTATTTTCACCATAAAATCCATTATACCACAATTTTTACAGTAATATTTATTTAATTGGAGTAATTCGGTGATTTTTACGATAATTATTACTGTAAAAACAATCGTATTTCAGAATGGATTTCACGGTAAAAAATTAAGGCAACCTTAGTACCGGTAATTTGATGTCATGATTTTTTACTTTGCACCACTTTGACGCACATTACCTTTACACATTACATGAGTACCTTTTATATATATATTTAGAAATCTTTTAAAAAAGTGGTCTCAATATAATATCTAAGCGAGGGAAAATAAAAAACGCTATTGAATTATAATGAATTATTACTCAGAGAGTTCAATCTGTTAGAATTTTGAAAAATAGAGAAGAGTTTTAAAACAGTAATTACAAACACCTCCTGATTTCACCAGACTATCTAACCGTCTTTATCTTCCATTTTTACAATCATCACTAGTCAGTGTCAATAGCGTTTTTGTTTAAAGAATGTTTCTTGACTTTCAAAGTACCTATTTTTTTTCTTCATGGTCGACAATACCCCAACTATGCTGATTATAAAATATTTCGTTATTTGTATTACATTTGATGTATCAACTATTTGATGTGCATTTGATGTAAATAATTGTGAGACAGCATATTGGATAGAAAATGTTCTAGAAAAAAAAAAGAATGGAATGTTTGAAATCATGAGTTTAAAAAACTACCGGAATAACGGAAAATGATTCAGGAAGGATGGAAGTGAAAAGTTGTGAAAAAAATTATGTTTTTTTTTATCATTTGTAGCCTCATTATTTCTTTTACTTAAAGTTTATTTCAGACAATAATAGTAAATTAAGTATCAATAAGTTTTTTATCTTCCCTTGTAACAATAATCAATAGTCAGTGTCGATAGTGTTTGTGTTTCCTCTTCTCTCAAATAAAGTTTCCTTACTCTTAAAGTGTCTATTTTTTTCTTCATGGTCGAAAATGCCTCGAAAAATATATGGTGATTGCAAAATATTTCATATTTTGTACTGCCTTTGATGTATCTGTAATAATTCTGAGACCGTTTGTTTGATAGACCAAACTTCTGGAAAAAAAATATGGTATGTGTGAAATCATGAGTTTGAAAAACCTCCGGGATATGGAGTGAACTGAAAGTGTTTCAGGAAGTATTGATAAAGCTATTAAGTAGTAAAAATATTAGGTGTTATTTTTTCTTCTCATTTCTAGCCAGATTTTTTTTTTTTTTAATTTAAAGTTTATTTCAGGCATTCAAAAATAAATTAACTCTCAATAAGTGTTGTTTTTTGATATTTATCCCTCACTCTAAAAGTTTGAACATTCACTTATGAATAATGTAGTGCGCCTTTATTATTTGATATTGAAAAATTTTATTTTGATTAATCGTCTACCGTTTTATGCTGAATGTTGTGTAAAAACAAAACCAATAATTCTATCTTATCACCACATGAATTTTTCATAGAAATGTTCCAGCTGAAGCTTTCCTTTCAGATAAGAGATCTAGAAATAACCAAAAGCCCTTTAACTGCTAATTGATCCGGCTTATTTTGTCTGGATAATGATCGAGGAAGAAAATGCTAGCACCTCTTTTGCAGGTGCTGCACGTCTCACACTATTTCTCACAGACTTATTCGTAACGCAATAAATAAAATACTTCTTCTTCAATGGAGACAAAGTATGATGTAATGTCCAAAGAGGGATATATATTTCTCATCTAGATATATATCGTGTTTTAGTTATGTTTCCAAGTTATTCGATAGTTCCAAATATGGCCTTTTTATTAAAAGAAAGATTTGAATAACTATGTGAATGAAAAAAAATGTGTAATTGCAAATTGTTGTTTACATTTCAAATCAATTACTGAAAAATTCATTTTGTTATTTAAGTCTGATCAACCCAAAAAAGCACCATAAAATGGGCAGAATTTATGGCAGACACTTCTTTGTTTTTTTTTTTTTTTTTTTTTTTTTTCTTTTTGAAGTGAAAGGGCATTTTTTCATTTTCGAAATCATAATGAAAATTCATCAATATGAAATCAGAATGCTTTTGGTGATTTAAGAAGCTCATTAAACTATCGAAATTGTTTTCGATTGTTCCATGCAATGATTAGGCTGATTGCACTGAAATTTATCAAGAATCATTAAGTTTTCAAATTTATGATATGATTATCGGTAAGGTAAATTGCGATACAATACTTTTAATATAAGAAATGTAACACTAAATCCAAAACAAAGAAAACTGAGTTAAAAATGTAGGATACTTAATACTATAAGAAAAAAATTGACTTCTTTAATAAATTGAACTAATTATTCCGTCTAAAAGCCACTTTTTATCATCTTATTGACCAAATATAAAAATGAACTTTTTTTAATGTGTTATGTTTGGTACTTTACAATACACTTACAAATTTCAAGTGATAATAGTTGTGATTTTATGCAAAATATTCTTGAAAATTACAAACTATTTAACCAAAATTGGATTTAAATTACTTTTTGATACTTAAATACATACATTTTCATCATTTTAATAGCTTAATTAAATAGTAATTTTAATTAAATAATCTTTTTCTTTGTCACCAAAATCAAGAAAATTGGCCAATGAAAAAAAATAGTTATCACATCGATCCTTTTTCATTATGTCCTTTCTCAGAAAGAAAGAACTATAACATGCTGGCAACGATATATATAAAAATAATAAATTTTAATGTTATACATCTCAAATTAAACTAGCCTATATCATTCTAAATTTCAAAAAAAAAAAAAAAAAAAAAAAAAAAAAAAAAAAAAAAAACGTTGCGTTTTCTTTTTAATGATACCCAAATTAAGAAAAACTGATGAAAATTACATTAGTTTTTATTTATCATAAATTTTCTAACAAAAAAATTTCAGAAAAAACTTTTATATGGTGGCAATGCGACTTTCAATTTGTTCCATTTCAAAAGAAGTGAGCTTAACTGTTTTTAAGTAATCAAGTCACTTTATAATCATTCAATAAAAAGCATTATTACCAAGAAAAAATATCTCTTATAAAATATGTAATTAAAACTTTAACTTATTCCAACTCTATTAAAGAGCATATAAAAATAATAGTGTTTGTCCTTTGATTATTGATATTATTTATTTATATTAGTTAATTACATTATTTATCTATAATAAAAATAAAGTTTTATGAATCATTTTTTAAACATTTGGGGTCAAGTTTTTTATTTTTATTATATATGCAGATAAAATATGCAGATAAAATATGCAGATATTTAAATATGCAGATAAAATTTTTTAGCTCTACTTTATTTAAAGTAAAATATTATTTTGAGTATTTAAATCTGTTTAATGAGATGTTTCCCGACACAATGTTATACTTATTAAAGTTTGTACAACATTGTTACATTGTTATATATATACTTTTTGTTATACATATTGGGCATAAGCATGTAATTTTTTTATACATAATCATGTATTTTGTCTATTTTTTCGTGCTAATTAAAATGTGAAAGAGGGGACACCTTTAAATTAATTTTTAATTAATAATTCGAAGGTGCGAATTTATTAGGCTCTAATGCATTTTTCGTTGCAATATGGAAGCTAATTATGAATCAACTTAATAATAATAATTTGGTTTTTCATTCTATATCCTTATGTAACATTGTGTTTCTTGATACTTATAATTTTAAAATATTTTTCAAAAATCAACTCAAAAAAGTTTTTTTTATCAAAAACTTCACATTTTAATTATGAGGTAATCTAATGATAATTTTAAGTGTACAAATTCTACCCAATTATGCATAAACATTATACTCGTTGATCATCTTCCTTATAATACAATTTTAGAATCCTTCTGAAAGGCGAAGTAAAGGAATTAAATTCAAAGAATTAATTTTGAAATGGTAAAAATAAACACAATTATGTCAAAATGAGTCGATAAATTATGAGAAAGATGAGATAAAGTATTTTTAATACTTTATCTCATCTTTCCAGCTTGATTCTAGCTTGATTGCCTAGCATCTAGCTTGATTGCCTAGCATCTAGCTTGATTGCCTAGCATCTAGCTTGATTGCCTAGCATCTAGCTTGATTGCCTGGTGATATTTGGAAGCGTTTCATACAATCTCCTTTTGGTTTATCTCTACTTCTCACGCAATGAAACTGCTTTCTTAGATTCCAACTTTCTCAGTAGTAATTTACTGTGTTCCGATCAGGTGTACCTTCTTCTAGCTCAAACATAAAGTAGTCTTTCCTCATTTTATCAATTATTTCAATTTTCTTTTTCGCAAGGACTCTAAAAATAAATATTATGAAACACAATAAACCCTGTACTAATAAATTATTCTGTAAATAACTAATTTTACAAATAATATCAATTTTATAATTCGTATTATACGCCTTTAACCGCAAAGTCATACCGCAAAACCTTTTAAAACAAACTTGCAAAAATACAATGACCAGAAACACAAGCGGTAAGGCAGATAATAACCCATAACTCGTACTCGAAGTTTGTAGCCGAATTACGTAGGACTTTATTCATCATTAATCATCAAAGAAAGAACTATTACGCAAAAACGCTTGCGCTGACGGCGATCGTAAGAATTTAGCCCATAAAATGAGGGCACTTAACAGGGAGTTTAGTTAGAAGCCGAGAATCTCCTTCGCCTTCTAAGCTTCATTTGTTACCCATAAATCTTGCTGCCCCATTAACTGTTCAACGCATTCTCAATAAATCATTTTTAAGACCCAAAGATGACTTATTTTTATTTTACTAATAACTTCTTATTTTCATTCACGATTACAAACTTTTTCAGCAATTTAAAAATGTTCAGAGATACTAATCGTAGCAAAACTTGAAAAATCCATATTTTGCTGAATAATACTATGGCATTTTCATATGTTTATGTAAATTCGAATTGAGACTCAACTTGAGAATTTGTAATTTCTGTGTTAGACATCGACAATATGGCATTTTGCTTTTTTAAATATTATTATTATTATTGAAGTTTAAATAAAGTACGTAAAATGACATTTATTATTTCACTTAAAAGCAACATTCATATTCCAAAAACCATATGTGAAAAAAAAGCATTTATATGTAAAAACAATATTGCAAAAAAATAAAAAAGTGCTTTCAAAATTTATAAAAATAAATAAATATCATAAATGTAATGCTATCTCGATTTAATTTTTATATGCCTCCTTTAACTGAATCGCTTGTTTGCAGATCATATAAACTCTGAATGAATAAATATTTTTGTAATCATAGAAGTGCCTCTACTCTATAGGCAAGCAATGATAAATCCTTGAATAATTCTACGCAAATGGAACTTTTCTCTGATGACAAAATATAAAGTTGGCTTAAAAGTACGTCCACCAAGAATCCTGAGCAATGTTATACCAACATTACCATCTTCTTCTTAAAACATTATAAATTTATTGCTGGGTGAAAATAGTTAAAAAAAATCGCAAAAAATTACAACAGCAGTTTCCCTTATTTTTATTGACTGCCTTAATTTTGGTTGTTATATTTCTCTTGGTCATACGATGTCACATGAGAACTTCAATCTGAAATGTTGTAAGTCTAGCGATTGCTTGAGGATTCGTGGTCAGTCCAATGCTTTTTATTATTGAATTCCTCTGATGGCCTCGAAAATTTTGGTTGCCATCATAAGTTGCCTTATCTTTTTTACTCGCTTTCTGTACTTTCTCGTAATATTGAGTAAATATATTTCTATACTTCCTTAATTTGTTCTAAATACTTCAATGGGATCTGGTCAAAAACCCTCAGCACTTGGAATTGGTTTGGCTCGTATATCCAAATTCGTATCATTATGAACTCTAAAAACGTAACCCTACATCACTAAATTGTTTTACTATCGCAATCTATATTAGTTCACTGAATAAAATCACTAATACATCGCTGAAAATTCACAACGCGGATACGATCATTTTGTCGATAGCACAATTTTATGACAACTCATTTTATTAACATGATTACTTCACTGGCATTTCGTTACTTTTTCTAAATGTTATTTCCCTTCCAACATGAGCCGACATTGTCGACAGCTCTTTTCCATGAATTCTTATTTCTTTAATTTGGTATTTTTACTTCGCTGAACTATTTTTTTTCTTTTAAATTAATGTGTCCTCTTTTGTTGTAAGAATGATTATTTTATTCAATATCATATTCAAGAGATAAATTATCGCTAAGAACTGAAGGAGCATTGATTAAGGGTAGAAGCTTTATCTAAAGTCCCTATCAGCTTTAATTATTATTTCTGAATTTCATCTTGAAGACCACAACACTAAATTTCTATTAATAAGGTTAAATTATTAGCGATTATTTAAGTATTATTATAAGTTGAGTGATAAAATTAACAGCCGCCGCATAGAAGTTTAATGTAAAATATTGTGATAATTTTTTTTTACTTCTCGAACATATAAGTTCCCAAACACATACTTTTAACTTCTCGTATTACTTATATCATACTGTTCGAAACTTCTCGGAAAAAATGGTTAAATAACAATTTATTTCATTGTTATTTTACGATATTCAAACGAAATAGCTAAATAACAATATATAGGATAGTATTCAAACTATTAATTGTGAGTAGAATCGTTTATTAACTGCTTTCACCTAATGCTCTTAAACAACCAGAATTTTATCGCACCAATTAGGTCCACCTAATGAGGCCTTGCACAAGGGTACATATTATAGACGAAAGGGATAATCTGTCAATCTCATGACTGACAGAATAGGAGTTCGAATCCCAGATTTTGCAATACAATATGTCCTCTTTCTCTTCAACGCATGAAGAATTCCCAGTGTCATACACTCCCCTAGATATGACCCTTGGCCTTGGCCAAAGAATAAGTGCTCCCCCCGCCCCGTGCTCTTTGTTCGCCAAGCCCTTGGCATTTAGAATATCATACTCTCATCCATGTATAGCTGACAGATCTGAAGAGCTGCTAAATTGTTCCAATTGTTCTGTTAAATTTCTTTTCCATGATTTCGAAACAATGCTAGTTGTAAATCATTAAAAAGCTGTATAATTTTGTATTCATGGTTTATTAACCATACTAACTGTAAACGGTTTCAAAACCATACAGCTAAAAAATGCTCCTTACGGTAAGCCTACCAGTTATTTGAATCAACAGTTGTTGCCGGTCATATATTATCATAAATTTAAAAAGAAAGTTCTAACTGAGCACAAGAAAGCTGTAATCATTCGCCAAACATTCAAGTAATTTTACGCTAGTTAAAAATTTCAATAGGACTGAATTTGGTTATTAAAGGTTTCATTCAAATTCATTTAATTCATTTTTTATATAGCTTTTTTTAATCTGCTGGTAATTAATATAAAAAATTAATATTTTATGATTAAAATTACTTTATATTTATTTTGCAAGAAATGAATTTTCGGCTGCAATATTTGTTCAGAAACTCAAATCCAAAGATTAAACCTGAGATAAATCCTAATATGAAAACGCTAAATACGATGCTTATTATTTGACATTTACCCATGAAAGTATTTGACATTTACCATAAAAGTAGCTTGAAGAGGTCGGAGAGGTGGAAAGGTGAAAATCGGAATTTCCGGAAGCCGTTATCATATGAAAGAAAAACATACTAAAGAAATGGCTGAAATACCGTATACTCTGGTTATATTAACCAGAATTAAGTTGCATTTTTTTACTTTTTATTATTTTTATTATTATTAACAGAATTGTCTTTACCATAAAGAAAGGTAATTTTACTCGAATCTTTCCCTCGTGTACAACAGACATTTGCATGATAATAAAATTCCCTATTGTCAACCTACATTACTACACATTAATAAATTGTGTATAGAAAAATTACTAATTTGTTATGAATCTTTACTTTTTTTGTTTTCCTAACTAAAAATTTTCTTTTATAGAAATTAAGTTCTTATACCATGCATTGAATTAATTTTTAAGACACGTTTATTAAACTAATTTGGTCTTGTTGGTTAGTTTAATCCTAAAACAGTAATCACCATCATTTTAAATTAAGAAAAAATGAGTGGGTAGTTTTATTTCGAGCCATTATCAATTAGAATATGAAATGCTGTTTTCATATGTATACTTTAAACTTTTTTCTTATTTTAGGAATGATAAATTATTCCCATTTAAACTTCAACATTTTTGGAAAATAATGCACGAATTTTTTTAGAAAGCTAAAAATAAATATCATAACTAACACTTTTTTTTGAAGAAAATCTCGATCGATCATTTTGTCAATGAAAAATGTCTCAGATATCCAGTTGCATCTTATCGAACAATTGTACCTTTCCATGCTTCAAAAGGGCTTTGACGCGAAACACATCTTCACCAGAAGTATCTCTTGAAAAGAAAATGATGGATGTTTCTCTCTTGGAATCAATACTCTATGTCTAGAACATTTTCAATGGAATTTCTTTCTGTCTACATACATCTAGATTTCCTAAACGCTTTATCCTTCTTTGAACGCTAAAACAGCTTACGCACGAGATTAGCAATTAAGTAATTGAGATTCAACTAATAAATTGAAAATTTCCAGGTAAAAAATAAAATTATTATCTAGAAAATTAAAGATTAGGAAATGTAGAGAGAAATCTCCACCTAACATTTTTTTTAGAAAACAGATAAGAAAACAGTCAAGGTATAAAGGTATAAGAATAGAAAAATTGATAATGCTAATCAAAAGCATTTTTAAGGTATTTCTTAAAATTTGGTAAACAATACAAAACAATAACAAGACAAGCAAACAAGATCAAAATTAAGAAACAAGCGTGAAAAAAAGATTATTTTTCAAATATAAAGTAATAATTCCATATTTATGAAAATAATAATTAAAAAAGAGCATGCATAATGCATTCATTTACGAAAAAAGTGACTATGAGATGGCGATTGGTAAATTAATTGTCATCTGTTATATTTTGTCACTTTGTACAATCAATGGCGACCGTTACTTTTGCCCCATCATTTGCCTTGAGTATTAAGGAATGCAATAAAAATGTCTCAAAAATAGTCAGAGAAAATATCATTTCGCATGCATTATTCATTTTACAGAAAATGTTTTAGAAAACACTGAGTATTAGGTGATGATACATAACTTAATCGTGGGATTCAACTTATAAATAAAAAAATTCAGTCAAAAATTAAAAGTGTTGTCTTGATACATAGCCATTGGGTAGCATAAGGAGAAAACACTATTTCAAATGGGTTATTTAATTTTTAGAAGACAGAGTAGAAAACTATCTAGGGTATTAGGATATAGAGTAAAAATGTTTTTAAATTGATTAGAGAAAATATTATTTCATATGCATTATTCGATTTTTATAAAACACTCTAAGGCCCCGAGACCCCATAATGGAGGACAACATAAGAACATAAAAAACACAAAAACTCCAGAGAAGATTTCCAGAGTTATTGATTTGTTATGTGCAACTTGGAGGATTTTGTTACCCAGACAGATTTTACGTGAACCAGTCACCATTTAATACACAGGAAAACGATAATAATTTATCATAGTCACACAAACCTTACTATGAAATTAAGATACTATCAATATATTATATTCATTAAATATGAATGAAATTTTAAAGGCGAAATTTATAATCTACCGAACTTCTCTTTAAATTTATTAAAATTATATGATAAAAAACTGGCTTAATCTCGACTTTGAAAATGACATACTAATTTTTTTTCCAGAAATCTTACCACAGATTTAAATCTAATCTCTCCTTCCAGCATTTTAATTTACTTAAATTAAAAAAGAATTTAAATTGATGGTGGTATTATAGAAGTTGATATGTTAAATGAAAATATTCTTAAATTACTCAAGTATTTTGATAAACTAAACTAGCAGAGTTGAGGGGAAAAAATAATTACTCTGGTTGTCAGAAAAATGTTTTATGAATTTGAGTCTGAAATATCATGTTTAATTGATTGCTTTCTTACTAAATTATATTACTAAAAATATTTATTATATTATAAAGCAACGCTTAAAAATTAAAAAAAAAAGTAAAAATAATGTGAAAATGGATTGAGTCAATTATGAAGCAGAGTTCTTTTTGTCACTGAAATTGGGACGAAACAAACCTTTCATTTCTAAATATAAATAAAAAATACTCATTTTTAGTGCCTATTCAACACAGTCTTATGTCCGCAATTTTATTAACCCTACTTTCATTTTATTAACCTGCAATTTCTTAGAATGACATTCTTAAATAAATTATATTTTTACGTGAGAAATTAAGAGACTTACGAAAAAGATATACGATTTCATGAGACAGCTTTTTATACGATCTAAGTAAGAGTAAATGCTAATAAATTCTGTTTAACGATGTGAGGTTTTTCTAAAATAATTTATCTCCAGCAGACTATTCCCAAATGACACATATTTTTGTTTTAAGGCTATCATTCTATCATTTATTTCGAGATAAAACCCTCTTAAGTGTGAAGCAAAAAAATGCAACGCGGTTAACAATTTTATCAAATATGATAATGAGAAGATAAATGTTGAAAAAAAAAATCTAATAATATTGTACAAAATAAAATCTGTTAACTTTTAAAGCCAATTGCAACCCCATTATTATGATTTTAAAATTAAGATATAACAAGTACGAATAAATAGTTGAAAACAAATAAATAGAACTGTTAGAATTTGATGTATTTTGAATGTTGGGTATAAAGTCATTACAAGCTTATTGAAATGTTTGTTTCCCTATGTACTTGATTAACACTGCTAATGGATTTTGCGTATTCTCTTACATGAATGATGTTTTGTTATATTAGCCATTAATGTATATTTTTAGTATTTTTGTTTTATTTTATAACTGGCGTTGAACAGCTGGCACAATTCTGAGTTTTTGACTATCAATGTTCAACTCCATAGAATTATAATTTTGTACTCAACCCAGATGGCAAGGGAATTCCTGACAAACTAACCTTCGTGGAGGACTTTTTGATAGGACTGTCCAGTATTTGGGTTACATGGAGAGGAAAACTACGGGAATCTCCCATGGTTAGTCCAATGACAAGGGGATTCTAATCTATAATCTCTTACCACAATATCTTACCATGTATAATGTCAGCACTATGATCGATGCAAGTTGGGAGTAGAATGCATATTAAACCAGCTACCGTTGGAATTCTAACCTGGATAACCTCATTGGGCGGTGAACGCTATATTCCCTGAGCAACTAGACTCCTTGCTAATATAATTGACTCATAAGGTATCGGTAAATAATGTTTGATCCAAAGCAACAACAAAAATGCTATAAATTTAACTCATAAGGTTCTCAAATTAATATTTAAGCCTGAAAAATAAACTGTTTTTGACAAATCACCTAGTAAAGAAGGTTACGTATGAAAAATCAATTTGATGTTCGAGGAAACGTCGAGGTATTTTTATTAGTTGCTATTTAATTTTTTTTTTCTCCTGCGATCGAACATGGTTTGATAATTCCCAACTTTCTTTAGTGGTGATTGTTGAAGATGAAGATTCGTTACAGCTTGCTTTTTCTTTCGCTTAAGTTTTACTTTGCGACCCCTGATTTGTATAAGACTTGGTAAAGATTTGGAAATTTGTTATGCAAGCTTAACTCTCTTTATATAGATCAACTATAAAAATTTTACATAATTTGCATGATTTATGACAAAAATCTTCTATTAGCAACATACTCTGTACTCTTTAAGAAATAGACAAAATGATTTTTTTTTTATTTTCATTTTACCCACATGTTTTGATTCCGTTATATTATTAATATGGAATTGATTGGGACAATGAATACAGAGTAAAATTTTAATGAATCACGTGCTTGAAAGAAAATACAAAAAATACTAAGAAACATTTAAAAAAAATCCTGAAATTTGGTAAATGAAGTTATCCTTTTAATTTCTCACTGAAATATCATTATTTTGTTTTATTTATTTTTGATTAAGAAAACCTTAGATGCATCATTATTCTTCATAGATTTTTTTTTCTTTCTTTTACCAAATTTTACTTTATTTCACATACTCTACGAGACCTTCTTATTTTTAACGTTCATTGACCTGACAAAATAATGCTTAATTTTAATTTGTATATAAATGATTACAGACGTAGTTACAGTTAGAATATTTTTAAAAAATATGATAATGTCAAACGATATACTTTTAATTTAAAATACAAAATATTTCGTACGTATCGCATCTTCTAAAATATACAAAAATAAAGTTATCGTAAAAATCTTTACTTCCTTTGATGCTCAAAAATAAAATTGAGAATGTATTTTAAATGAATGCATGTATCGCTACATTAAAATAAAAATTCTCTTGTTGCGAAATGAAACTGGAAAAAATTCGATTCTAGTTCCTACATTCAGAATTTTCCATCGAAAAATTCTCTCGGGAATTAAAAAAAAAATGCACTGGCACTAAATGGTCTGATTTTCTAAAATAAACATTATGGTCAAGGAAAAATAGTTGAAAAAGTAATGAAAATAGGAATAGAATTTTTTTCGTCTCAAGAACAAATAACAGCAAAAGATAAGAACTATTGGCTCACTGAATAGTACACGAGGGAGAAAAGCTGCCGAAAAGAAATGGAAGAAAACTTTTATCTGAGCGCATTTTTACATTGGTTGTAAAAGTAAAGGAATATTTTATTCAAGTCAAATAGTTAAACTTTGTTTTTTAAGCAAACATATAAAAAATGTTTTGCTTTTTGAAAGTTCAATTTGTAAGCTATAATTCTAACTTTTTTCAGTTAGTTTCAAGAAAAAACATGTATATTTATGTGGAATAGGAAAAAATAAAATCTAAATTTAAATAAAACATGAATATAAAGTTAAAACATCAAAACAATATGAATTAATGCTATACATTTTTCATGCGATGAAAATATTTTTATTACAAGTGAAGAAACAAAAAAAATATGAAACTAAATATTTTTAATAAAATGGAAGTTATTTAATGTAAAGTTGAGTGAAATAATATAATTTTTAACTCATTGATGAGATGTTCAAATAACTTAGAAAATAAATTTCACTTTTATATATTATGTCTTTTTACAGAAAAAATAACTTTTTAAAATAACAATTTAATAAAATAAAGTAATTTTTTTCAGTATGAATACACATATTATACTTTATTAATGAGTTTTAATACTTTAAAATAGTGTCTAATTATTTCAGTATGAGTAGTATGAGTAATTTTTTAAGTATGAATACACATATTATACTTTATTAATGAGTATTAATACTTTAACCCTTTGCTTACGGTGTTCCATATTGTACCATCATATGTGGTTCACATGTTGTACCAGCCGTAAGCAAGAGGTTAAAATAATGTCTAATTAATTAAAAAAATAGGTTTTCAGATTATAATTATGTAAATGTTATAGTACTTGCATTGTATTGTAATAATTTTGTAAGAAGTATCATATTCACGTTTGGAAAAAATCAGTATTGCTAATTTATTAATATTTTTATTCTGTAAGCATATCGTATTCAGTATATGAGCACAGAATTTCTAAATTCTTACGATATTTAAAGTGTTAGGTTAAAAAACGGATATAGGCAATTAATGAAAGAGTAAATGTTCGAAGTTTTTGTAATATAATTTACTGTACTAAAAAAACTCTAAATAAACGTAAAATTCAAAATAAACTTAAAAACGCTAAAGTTCTCCAATGATTACAGGCTGCTAACAGGTCTTTGAAAATTGCAAAACTGATTTAACTGAAACATGAGTTGGGAGACAGTTTTTCAGAATTTTAACATATAAACACTTCATCTTACATCTCAAGAATGTAATAAAAATTTCGAAAAAATAAAATAAAATAAATAATTTAAAAAACCGACAGTAAATTGTTAATAATTTATTACATTAAAATATTATCAGATGTGAAACAAAACTTTTATTATCATTAATGTTAAACGTTTATTATTTTTATTAAGCGTTCATTATTATTATATGAGCACTTCATTATTTAAACATTATTAGAAGAATAAGAAAGAAAATACGGATCATAATTAAAAAGCACAAAAAACTTTACTAAACTCAAGTGATATAAATTTATTGATTTATTTGACAGATACTGTACAAATTTCAAGTTTATCTAATATTTAGAAATTTATCAACATATCGAAGTTACGAAATACCATAATTATTTTATAAATATAACAACAAAAACTTTTTCAATAAAGATATGAAATGGCAAATTTAAAAAACAACATGTGGTGTGTAAATCCACCAAACATATTTATTTCTTATTAGTATTCCAATATTTATTTTTACAAAATGCTTAATTTATATAGAAATATACTTTTTTAATTGAGCTGCCCATAATATCTGAAGCAAAATAATTAAACTGCATAACATATTTTTATAACATAATTCTCCGATTTTTAATAGTTTCCGAGTGAGAAAGTATTTAGCCTAACAAAGATAAAAAAATCTTTGATACTATAAATTGTTCTGTCGAAAAAAATAGACTTAATTACCCATTAAAAGAATTCTCTAGTTTTTTGTCACAAAATAAGTAAATAAATAAATTCTCCCTTCTCACTAAATACTACTTTTTTTTCTCAATTTTCCACACTTCATTGAATTTCTTTTGATTAAAAGTA
This sequence comes from Parasteatoda lunata, assembly GCA_949128135.1. Lineage (NCBI taxonomy): Eukaryota > Metazoa > Arthropoda > Arachnida > Araneae > Theridiidae > Parasteatoda > Parasteatoda lunata. Next base: position 72,549,550 of record OX421972.1, on the reverse strand, counting down.
TTGCTTCTCTGTAATGAATTTCTTTATAAAGATATTCATTCAGCAAAATTTATTATTAAAAAATGCACATTACAGTAAAGAAAATATCTTTAATAATGAGTAATTTTATTGAAGGTACACCAGGATTGAGAAATGATTTTTTTGCGATATTTGTATACTTATTTCGTTCTTTATACATGTATTGAGCAATAAAACAACGTATGATGTAGTTCATTATACGCAAGGTATTCCACACAAACCACCCTTAAAATGTATTTTAGAATCGTTCTGAAGAATATAAAATATATACATAAATAAAGTATACACATCAGAGATAGTAAATATCTACTTAAGTAAAGAAAAAAAAGAGTTTTCGAATATGATATGGATATATATATATATACGTTATGTAGCCCTATCTAAGTAATCTTTGTCCTCTACTCTATGATGGAATTTAAAATTTATAATGTTAAATATAACTCAATTTTCATGACCTATTGGTGCAACTATATATGACAGTTTCAGTTAGTATTGAAATCCTCTACACAGACCCATTTTTTAAAAAAAATTTTTTTTTTTGTATATTAACTTTTGCATAAAAGTATATTTTATTATACATGGTAATATGGTAAATATTTGCGATAGTTTTATAAAACTACAGACGAAATCTTCTATATTTGTAATACAGAATAATAACTCTTAAATAGACTGTTGGTTTAAGATGAAACAAGACACGAGAAGTAAACTAATATCGTTATTGAAATTACTAGATTTACTTTTATTAGCTTAATACCGATACATATGAAAACGAAATAGATATTCGGTATTGAGTAAAAAAATCAATGATTGATGTTACCTGTCTGTATTTTACGCAGTTTTAGCTATCTATTCTTCCAACATAAGACTGTCTGAAATTTTTATATTTGTCTAAAAGATAGATCGCTTTTAAAACGGATTACTTTAAAGATTATTTTAAAATAAATTACTAAAGAAATAAAATGCAAATGCTTAAGTGCTAATTAGCTTTCAGTTTTTTAGAAAGTGTTTAAGGGGACACTTCACGATGAAAAACCCAAAAATCGACCAAATTATACTTTTTTCAATTTTTGTTTTAAAAAATAATAGTTATATCTAGCTACAATTTAAAAAAAAAAATTTTCAATTTCAGTCATTTTTTGCAAAGTTATAAGCATTTCAAGATTTGTAAACAAGGTGCCACGCCCACTCGAATGGCCGTCAAACATGTAAACAGCATCTTTCCACTCCATTTCTCAAGTCTCGGTTCTGTTTTTCGATTTCTGGTTGATAGGCCTCATAATTATTAAAAAAGCTAAATTTATGATAAATTTAATTGGCAACATATGGAATTACTTTAACTTCTACTTTATGTTTGTTTACACATTGTTTGATATTTCAACGAGTGATAGTTATTTTCGTTTCATCGTCTTTTTGTTCGCTTCTAAAACATAACACAACAGTTCTTTTCAGAACTATTATTTTATTACGTTATTGTTATTTGTTTTATTATTAGTCTTTTTGTTTCCGTTTTTTTTTATTGATAATTTTTAAGAATGCATAGCGCATGCTCCCGTTGGAGAAAGCCTAAGAGAAGGCAAACTAAAAAGGACAAAGCAAGAAGTGCAGCAATGAAAGCTACTTCTGCATCTGCCCCAGTGTCTAATTGTGATGTTTCCAATGCTGCTGTTTCTAATATTTCCAACGCTGATGTTTCTTATGCTGATGATTCTAATGTGGATGTAAACCCTGATGTGTCTGTTTCTGAAAATTCTGTTGTACCTGATAAGAGTGTTACTAATATGGATAGTAACAGCATCACCCCTAGTGTTACAAATGATTACATTATCATGAGTAAATCAACCTTTGCACCATTGCTCCGTAATTTGTCTTGTGATAAGTGTGGAGCAGGATTTCTGGATGTTCGTGCTCTAGATACCTTTGGATATGCTGTAAAGTTGGAAGTGTTTTGTACGCTGTGTTTGAAAAGTTTTGGTTCAACTTTTTCGAGTCAGCGCCAACCATGCACCAAAAAATTTGATGTCAACAGGCAGATTGTGAACTCTTTCCTTTCTTTTGGCAAGGGCCATTCAGCCATGGAAACATTTTCCATGCACATGGGTACATCGACAATGAATTCTTCCACTTTCTCAACATGTTTCAACCAATTGAGTGAAGAAAATGAAAATTTTAAAAAGAATGTTTGGAAACTGTCCCATGAAACAGTGCGAAAGGCACATATGAGTTTAGAAAATGATTCAAGTAGAACAGTTCCAGATATTACAGTCTCTTTTGATGGCACGTGGCAGAAGCGTGGACACACCTCTCATTATGGAATTGGTATTGTAATTGACTCTTTGACGAATTTAGTATTAGACTATGAGATTTTGTCGAAATATTGCCCAGAATGCATCAATGCAGCACGAGACTTGAACGAAACGAGTCCAGAATTTTTTATTTGGCATGAGGGCCATAAATCGATGTGCCAAAAAAATTTCGACGGACCGTCTGGAAACATGGAGGTTGCCGCTGCAGTGGCCATGTGGAAGCGATCAACTGAATTCTGTGGAATGCGTTACTCGACAATTTTAAGTGACGGTGATTCTAAAACATTTACTACCCTAAATCAACTGAAAATATATGGCGATGACTATGTAATTCAAAAAGAAGAGTGCCTCAACCATGTTTCCAAAAGATTAGGAACTGGTTTGAGGAACAAAGTGAAGGAGTGGAGGGTCAAAGGGGTGACTCTCGGTGGACGAAAGAAAGGTAGCTTAACTGAGCAAACTATCATGAAGCTACAAAACTATTATCGCAAAGCGATAAAGGATAACATTCCGAATGTTGATTCGATGAAGTCTGCTGTATTTGCTTCGCTTTATCACTGTATGTCCAGTGATAAAAAGCCGCAGCATACTAGATGCCCCAAGGGCGAAAGTTCATGGTGTTTCTACCAAAGGGCTCTAGCTCGAGGTGAAAAGCCTCAAAGCCATGAGCTGATGAAAACGAAATTATCTGAAGTTGTTGTAGAAAAAATCCTCCCGGTATATCAGCGACTTGCTTCAAATGAGCTTATGCAGCGCTGTATATCGGGAAAAACACAAAACGCCAATGAGAGCCTCCATTCCGTGATATGGAATAAGTGCCCCAAAGATGTCTTCATTTCTAAAAAAAGACTTGATTATGCCGTATCATTAGCAGTTAGTGAATACAACTTTGGGTGTGAAAGGACTTTAGCTCTACGTAAAGGCGATGTAAATTCTGCGTCTTTGACCAATGCAAAGATCCGCGATGGTAGGCGCAGCTATCATATGAAGAGAAAATCTTCAGATAGTTATAAAAAGTTATGTAACAACAAAAAATATAAACAAAAACAAATAAAAAATGTAAACAGTACATATGCAGCTGGAGCATTTTAAATCTTATATACAAAAAGATTAAAAAAAGGTGTATGAACTTTTGTCAACATTACATCTTGTGATAAACATTTTTTTTATCTAAAAAGCATTAAATTCAATCTAATTTTTATTTATATTGTTTAAAACAGTTCATATTTTCTTATGCTTATTTTTTATTTCACATATATTATGAAATAAATTTTTCTATGTGTGTTTTTATTGTTAAACTGTTTTTCTCAATGTTGTTTTTTACGATAATATTCAAACTTCCAAATGTTCCTTGCGCATGAGTTTTGAATAAATCTTATTTTTTTCTTTATATAAATGATTAGTATAATGTTCTGTAACCAATGTGATATAAATAAAAGCTGAATATACACTGAATATTTTTTAAATTACGTTAAATTGTTATTTAAATTTAAATTTTTAAAAATTATATAAAGGTTATGATATTTTGATTTTTTATTTGTTTAAAATTAAGTGCTAAGTTGTTCAAACATATCCAATTTTATTTATACTTATTCAAACTGTAATATAAATGAATTTCAAACTACTATGATAAAAACTCATGCGCAAGGAACATTTTGAAATATTGTAACATTTTGTAATTTAACTTGCGGATTAATTATTAATAACATTATAACTTTTCAACAAATTAATATTTTTGCTTCAAATTTTGGGAATATCTTTCTAAATGCTTTATTCACAATCTATGAAAATTTCATTAAAATTGGTTGATATTTAAAAAAAATCATTTTTAACCTGAAGTGTCCCCTTAAAATCTGCAAAATAAAATCAATTATAATATTTAAATGTTATTAAACTCCCTATGATTCAGTAGGTGCTATCTACCATTAAAGCATTTCAAAAACTTATATTTTTGTATATTTTTGTGTTCATGCATAAACTTCTAAATCTCTGATTGTTGCATATATAATATTAAAAAGAAAAATTTCTTGCATTAAGAAAATTTGTTTAAATTTTGTACAAACCAAATTGATTCTGCTAATATCATACATAGACATTGAGCAAAGGATAAACATTCTGAGTATGCAGCTTTCAAATTTGTTCAAACCTGAATTTTTATTTTTTTAAATAATTCTGACATTCGAGAAAGCAAAATATTTACTACCATTTTTACCTTTTGTACTGTTGTAACTTTTATAGTACATAAATAATCAAGTTATCCGTACATTAGTAGAAAGTAGATTTAATTGATTTTTGAATGAAAAGTCATTTTTACCAAATGAAATATGTCATTAAAAAGTCAAAGAAAATGTCATTTTTACAAAATAATATTTTTTTTAAAATTTCAATAAAAATAATAAACGAGCGTTAACCCTTGAGTAATCCTTACAAGTGAATTTTCAGCTCTCAAAGTTGCTGTCAGTATTACTCTGTGTGGCGAAAATGGGTGCTACTTTGTTTTCGTTTACCGTTACATTTAAAAAAAAAGTGGTAATATCCATGCGTGCTCGATTGGGGAAAAATCTGGTGATCTAGCAGGCCAAGGCAGCAAGTCAAAATGCTGTTGAGCATGTCGGATTACAATATCAGATTTAGCGCGAGCGTTATGCTGTTTGAAAATAACCCCTTGAATGTTACTCAAGAATGATAGCAAAGCAGCTTGAGCCATCAGGTTGACGTGCAAATTTGCAGTCAAAGCATGTGGAATAACCACGAAAGTCCTCCTGCTCTCGTAGGAAATTGCTCCTAAGACAATAACTTCAGTTGTAGGTCCAATATGTCTATGCCGGAGACAGGTCGGTAGCAGGTACTTGCTAGGCAATCTTCTAACGACTTTCAATGGCAACAAGGTAGAACCGACTTTCTTAAGAAAACACAATAGATTTCCTATCTGTACTCTGGTGAGCTATAACTCGACACCACTCACGTCGTAAATGGTAGGGGCTTGGAGTGAGTAGAATGCAAGCTTGCTCGAAGATGTACTTGAAGTAGCCGATTTGTAACAGTTTGTCGTGTCACAGCAGTGACAACGGCAGCTCAAATGTTTGATACAGACGCAGTATGGTGCGCCGCATCCACACGCCATACATAGCGATCTTTCCTCTGTTTAGT